>CAEGAE010032207.1:0-23474 GCA_903067095.1 Girardinus metallicus | reverse complement strand
GTGCAAAGGGCGCCCCCCCCTGTTCCTGGCCCCCTCCTGGGGCCTTGTTTCTTCCAGAACCTCCCCTTTTTTTTTTTTCCCCCCCCCCCCCCCCATTTGTCACCCAGAATAAAATGTTAGGCGTTGTTGCCTCTGACATCAGGTTTGCACAGTTATTTTTATCCATCGGTGCCTGAGCTGTAAAAGCGGATACCTGCGAGTTTTGATGCTGATGATATTTATCGGCAGTTAAAATAAAGCTGTTTTCAAAACAGAATATTTTCACAGTCATTTTGTGTGAGCCGTTTCACACGCAAAGCAGAGAAGTACTAACCCTATTTGCACATGTTCAGTTACTTCCTGACAGCTGTTTTAACCTTTATACCTAGTGTAGAGTTTATAGTTGGCTACAATAGCTGCTATCTGGCAGTTCAGATAGTTCATGAGAGCAGATCAAGTGCAGCTGTGATGCAGAATCTGCAGGGTGTATGCAATAAAGTGGCAGAAAGGGGAAACTAGAGCAGGACATAATGGATGTTAAAGAGGAAGCAGCAGGATTTTCCTAAATTAAAGAGTTGCGTGGATTTGTGGCTTAATTAAAACTAAAAGTTAGGTGGATGTGAAGGGGGGTTGAGTTTCATTTCTGCAGATCGATGAAGGGGATTTGGCTCCAACTTCGATCAGCTTTTTGTGACACTCAGTGAAACCGGCATGCAAATATTAGGCTGACGAGGTGAATAAAGAAAAGGAAGTTAGATGCACATATTCAGCAGATGTCTTGAAGCCAGTGAAAGTTAAGTTCCCACTAAAAATAAACAGGTTAATCCCAGTTGAGTTTTTTTTTTTTTTTTAAACTCAATGTGTAAGTAACTCTAGAAATCAAGATGTTTCACAAAAGCATTCATTTTTGAGAAAGTCTGTCTTTGCTGGACTGCTTGTGGCAGTGCTTCAATTTCCCAAGGAAGTGATGTTGTGACTCAAGGTTTCTGCACTTACATCAGTTCCTTTCTGGTAATTTCCTTGCATGTAGCCTTATATGGACTTTCACATCACGGTCTGGCTGTTCTCCACCCTGCTTCCCCCCTAGTGGTCCTCAGATGCCAGGCCCCACTTCAGATTGTATTTTCTGCAGTACAAAACTTCCTACATCCCTACTTTGTCCAACTTTATGACCTAATTTAGCTGTATTTTATTACAGTGATTGCACTGAAAGGCTATACTTAATGGTGTTGAGTAACTACGGTATAGTTCAAAAAGAGTTAAGGTACTCCATTTCACATTGTCACATATTTTCCATAAATATTGAAACAGATTTTTTTCGTGCTTAAGAGCTTAGCCTAAAAGATAAATTGTTTTTAAATCGGTATGCTTTCCTTTTTTCCCCCCCACAATAAAATCTGATGTTTGCTCCATAAACAAACACAGAAACACTTTTGCTGTTATTAGCACCTAATACAGAGCATAACTTACCATTTTAAGCCCGCATGTTGTAGATGTTTGCCTGTTTTTGGAGCGCCCAGACCTTTAAAAAGTGTGTCTATGGAGACATGGTGAATGGAAAGAGCTGGAGGTATGCGAGCAGGAGATTAAATGGCTCTGTAGTGCACATAACTGAGGAGATTAGGACTTAGTAGAAGTAAAATTGGTGGACAAAATGTAATTAAAAGCTGTGGAGTCTTTATGTTTTCTTCTGGAAAGCCGTGGGAACATCACATTTCTGAGAGTAAGTACAGTTTTACATGGTTGAGTTAACTTTTTTTATACAGCATAAAAAGTCCTGTTTATTTTCAGCTGATGTGATCTTATTGGTTCATATATAAATATATATAGATGTTGCAGTGACACTTTATAATGAACCGTGATTGTTATTATATTTGGACTCTTTATAGTGAAAGTGTCTGAGTGTCCGCCCTGTAAGGAACCTTCACCACAAGATTATGACACCAGCTGTATTCAGTATTGTTAATTATACAAACCAGAGATGTGATTAGTATGAGTTTATGTTCTAGATACCCTACAGATCTGCTAAATCAAAGTATTTGACATTATGGCACAACCGAACTAGAGACAGGAAGGAGCTTTACTGATGCTGCTGAATCATAGACAGCAGCATCAACAGTCTATGAGGTGAAAATTAATAAAATGAAAATGTAGCACTTATAAAATCACATCATTAAAATTAGGTAGTAAGGAGTTATTTTTTACAGCGACAATATGTAAACAAACATTGTTTAATATCACTGAAATCACGGTTTTGTGGCCAATTTCCAGTCTTTCCTTTGGAAAAGCTTTGAGCTGTTGGTTCTAATGTTAGCCCTTCTCTTTCCTCTCTTCGATATAAAACAATATAAGAACAGTACTGAAAATATTTTTCTAGCCTGCCTGCTGCGAGTGATCATTTATCATTTATTTAGGACGTCACACTGTGAGAGAACAGTCACTGTAAAACAGACTTTGTTTCACCATTTTAAAACTATTTAGAGTTGTCATTTTTGAGTGCTTTTTAGATGTTGCATTAGGGAGTCATGCTTTTTACATTAAGTTTTAGTGATATGAAATAATTACTAGTCATTATTTATGTCATTTAGGCGATACATTAAGTACTGCGTAGAATCAGTCTTCTAAACACAAAAACTGTTCTAAAAATAAAACATACCTATTATCAAATATATTGTGTCAGCACACGATTACGTGAAGTGATGCAAATATTAATTTAATTCTGTTTTTAAATATATCTACTTATCTTTTTAAATAGTTTTTTTGATGGGAGGAGTACAGCAGAGTAATAGAGCTGCTGCTGAGCCGCATCAAAAGGAGTAGAGGCAGCTCAGGCATCTAGTCATACTTCCCTTTTGGGTCCATCCCAATGGAGGATTTTCAGGCCCATCCCACTGGGAGGAGAACCCGGGGAAAACCCAGAAGTACCTGAAGGGATTATGTATCCTGTCTGAGGCGCCCAGAATGAGGTGGAGGACGTCACTGAGGTGGTTTCCATCCCTCACATTCCCATCTTGGATAAACACAAGACAATAGATAGATGGGATTTGCAAACATTATTTAAAGTTGATTGTTTTGATGATAATTAAATTTTCAAGCATCATCTGTTATGATACTCTTTGCCCACCCACAGTTAGCTTTACTTACTGTAAACATGGTTCTGTAAGCGTTCTGTTTAGAAGATGCAGTGCCCTACTTTAACTCTGAGATCTCCGAACCTCTGCATGTTCCACGACTTATGAGTTGAAAGCTTGCAAGAGAGAAAACAGAAAATCTGCTGTAATTCACTCAGCCTTAATGGTGTCTGCTAAAGTCATGCGACTCTGGTTCAGCGACTTCTTTTCATACATGGAAAAGTTGCAAGTGTATAATGTCGCAGTGAAATGACCAGTATGTACCCACTGCTGTCTAGCTTTCTGTTGTAGCAGCAGCAGAAAGCATGCAACTTTTATTGACATGAAATAGTTTACTCATGCAATGCTTCTTACACCTTAAGTGCTTCCTCTGAGTTCAGTGATAGCTAAATAGCTAACTTTGAATCTTCACTGTTGTTAAGCAAGAGGTTAGCACTTGGTCCTAATCACAGTTTTGGTGATTAGGACCAACCAGTGATTAGTGGTCCATCCCAATAACAAGCACATCACCACTACAGTAAGAAGTTACCAGATGAACAACAGTATCTGAAGATGCACTGTGATTTTAGTTTTTATCATCAGTAACAGCTTAGTTTTTCAGTGCTTGCGGTGACATTGTGAAGCAGTTGCTCTGCCGTGTGGTCCCCTGCTTTGGCGGAAACCTCATCCTTTTCTCTCACCGTCCATCTTCCTGTCACTCAGTTTAAACTAAGCCATCAGAGTTTCTTTACACTCTCGTGCAACAGTGTAAGACTAATTAACACTACTGATTGATATATTAACTGACTACAGACTGAACTGTGTTTTTTTTTTTTTTCAGTGGTTTTCTCTGTTGATTTGATATAAGTATTGAAGTTAATAGTTCTGCTAATCTAATGTGTCATTTCAGGTTATTTCTGTACCTTCACTTGACTCCCACTCCCTGGCCGAGATGTTAAATAGCTTGTGCTAACATTCTAAACTAACCATTTCACTTCACTGAAGGAGATTAGACACACACGTTTTTTTTTTTTTTATTCAAGCTGAAATCAAGTGGTCTATGTGGTTATCAAGAAGTCCTGTTGTTTAGGAGCTGCTGGAGTTAAGTCGACCTTGTTTGACGTATCCACATTTCTCACCCGTCACCAGTCGCTGCAGTTAATGAGCAGATTGGTTTCTTCTTGTTTTCCAAAGGTGCTTGCTGTTATCTTATGTGTTGACTTGGCTTGAGTTGAAAGGGTTGTGGTTGCGAACCGCACAGGGAGATAAAACTGTGGAGAATGTATCATGGGCAACTGACTGCAAGGATATTAAGTGTGCACAATGAATTTTAATCTTCAGAGTGTTTTGCTTTGAAAAACTTGGATGTACTGTTCAATCAAAGGACATCATGTGTTGGAGTTTTTTGCTCTGCTCTTCATCTTTAAACCATCCGGTTTACTTCAGTAGCTTCTCTTCCTCTTCCTGGCGGTGCAACTGGGGGTATTTTCCGCAGTTCACCTTCACATGAACTTGACTCATTCGTGTTCCTCCTCTTCCTCCTATCAGAACCCCCAGCATTCCAACAACATTTTTTTGACTCTTCACAGAATCCCAGAATATCTCCTGTGTGGGCTGGTCAAAAGGAATGTGATTTGATTAGGAAAATCCTTGAATTTTAAGATGGTTTAATGTATCTGTCTTTTTAGGGATCAGTGAAAATTTTGTCTATATCAGAAAAAAACCCTTTCTACCCACTTACTCATCTGTTATAGGTCCACTCTGTTTTTATTTTTTAATCTTACGGTTTATATTAATAACTGTAATGGTCCATAAATGGTGTGATGTGATGGATTTTGAAAATGTATAGGGTTGGTCATAGCTGCCACTGGCACCCGCTTGGTGAAATCATTGGTTTTGCTAAAGTTTCTGGGCACTCCTTTTTCTGCTGTTGACATTGTTTTTTGTTTATTATTTCAACTTTTCTCTTTTTTCAATATATGAACAAGGCTAAAAGACAAGCCGAACTCCAAATGTATATTTTGTCAGTTACCCTTCAATGGATATGTTGCTCTTCAAAGCTGTTAATTTGTCTGAGTTTTAATATTGTACAATGAGGGTATAATAAAATGGACAGTTGTAACCATATTTTTCCTAACTACCTGTGTGACAATGACGATATAAAATTTCGGCCCTAACAATAGCAGATGACGTTTAAACATTTTCATTTTAATTCTGCCCATTTAGCATGTTAGCCATTAGCAAAGCTCAAGTATATAGCAGCTTCACACTAATGCTAACAAAAATGTTAGCTGAAGCACTGTGATAGAATAGGACAGAGATATGTAAGTCTTAAAAGAAACTGAAAATGTACTTGTTGCAGCTAGCTAGCATTAGCACTGAAGAACAACTAGCAGTCAGAGGAAATTAAAAAAGTTGCCCCCGTGAACTATTGCTTCAAAAGCTGTAAGTTTGCTGCCTTTTGTTGGCAATTAATAGCCAGTATCGTAAAAATTATGCCAGCAGTTATTCAAATGCTGCCAGTGTTGGTAGGATATATTGGTTGTAAACAGCAAAAAGCATGGCATGCAGCATGGAAAAAATACAGATGCCATTCAGGATGCGTAAGGAACCTTGACAAAAGCTACAGATGCCAGTTACAAGCCAATGATCAAATATAACTTGATTCAATGTTGTGAACAGCAAAAAAGAGAAGCCAGGGAAACTTAACACATGGACCTGAGGGTGGTGTTTTTTCAACTGGGTACTAATAATAGCCTCTGAAGTGTTTTTGAGTTCAGGCCATAAGAGACACACCCTAAGCAGGCAGAACATTTAGATGCGTAGTTCCCTTTTCATGTAAGATTAACCATTCTCACTCCGGAAATGAAACCGCTCGATCACCACCACTGTGGTGGTGATCTGAACTCTTATCTGCTTTTAACCCAAACCCCCCCCAGACAACTAAAAGGTGTTCTGCCATGTTCAGAGGTGTTGGTTAAATGTTTCTACAAATGACTTACTTCACTTGACTGTGTTGACTCATAGTACAGACTCAGCTTGACGGCTTCACTTTGGAGTCTTTAACTACAGCGGATGACAGGAAGTGACAGAGGAGAAAGTGTCCTGAGCAGTAAAATGGGGTCTTGCTGACATGGTTGGGAAAGAACGCAACTCTAATCGAGGCCCCGCAACTAGGAAATAATGCACACCATTGTTGTTCAGGGCAGGCGTGGGCCTCTGCCTTCACAGTTATTTCCCAATAGGGATGCATGCTGCTGTTTAAGCCTTCTTTAACAGAGAAAGCAACAGAATCAGCTTACTAAGCACCAAATCATTTTTGACTCTGGGTGACCTTTTTGAGAGAGACTAAGTTATTAAATAAGAACATCCAAATGTTGACCATGTGGAAAAAAGAAAAAAACTATCCGAACTATAGAATTTGCTCCCTGAAGAGATAATCAATCTATAATAACTGTACTCATGTTTGGCTTTAGTAGAGCAGAAAGTTTAGCAGCATGCAGGCTTTTTTGATACATGACAGGATGTAGACGACTCTCATGAGAGATCAGTATTTAGCCGTCTTGCCTCACACGGCCCCGCCTCCAGAGGATGTGGTTACTTCCTGTAGATAACTTCTACACTTGAAGCCAGACTGGCAGAGACTATCAGTGCAGTGTGGAACCATGAGGCAGGGTTTTTCAATGCATTTCACTCTTTAAAACGATACAGAATTGGTATGGTGGTGGCAGCTTTGTTTGGACTACCTTGTTTTTTTTTAAATAATGCATAATTAGAAGGCTTCCTATGAGTATAGAGTTTCTGTATGTTGTCCTCTAGTTCTAAAATGTAATGTTTTAAATAAAACCTATTTCTATGTTCAGGATTATACATCTTTATTTAAAATTTTTTAATGATATATAGCTTTGGAAAAAAATAAGAGTCCACTGCACTGAACCCCATTGAAAACATCATGGTTTTTCCACCAAATAGTGATTTCTGGACTCTTCCTGGGTTAAAACATTAGCATTATCGTTTCTAAATAAATATGTGTTTCTGTGCATTATCTGAGGTCTGAAAGCACTGCATCTCGATTTTGTCCACTTCTCATTTTCTGATAATAAATACTAAATTTTTGCTTATAATTTCAGAGACATGTTGTCAGTAGTTCATAGAATAAAAGAACAATGTTCATTTAACTCAAACATAAACCTATAAAAAGCAAAATCAGAAAAACTAATCATTTTAAGTGGTCTCTTAATGTTTTCCAGAGCTTAATTTAAGCTGTTGACATAAAGACAGAAATCCTTAACTTCTGTTTATTAAAAGTTTAAAAGGTTAAAAGTTGCTGTGGGCCTTAGGTACAGTTTCGTTTGGATGCCCACCACGAGTGGGTAAAAGTCCACCAGGAGTTTTGCATTCTATGTTTACCACAATATGTTTTATATTTAATCACAAAAAGCCAGCAATTAATTTCTAGAAGGAATTTTCAGATATTTACTAAAAACTTTTGAACAGCACACACGTTGCCTGCTTTAGATAACAATTTCATTGTTTTAAATTTGTATGAATGGAGTTGATTTTCTCTTTGTTTAATTTGGTAGCTAAAAAGAGCAGGACCAATATCAAAAGGGACATCTTAGAAATAACCACAGTGTCAAAATGTTCCATAAACTATGGAACCACATTCATACTTTTGTTATCTTCATGAACATTCAATTCTACAGTTTGTCCTGCGAAATGTGAGGATCCCTAAGCAGCCACATGTACCAATTATCCTTTGAACTGGCTCTGTGTGGCTTTAAGAGAACAAAGCATCATACATAAACATATAATAGAAGTTTGTAGAAATGCTAATGAATTTGATAGCAATGTCAGGTTATAGCATTACCTAATCTCATTCTATGGTATGCAGACACTGTCTGCACCGTTGACTCACTTTGTCAAGCCAAATGGCTATGATGGCAATGGAGTTGCTCAACTCTTACACCATCAGTTGCTAACCTACATGTTCTTATGAGTAAAATGATTTAAATCTGTAAAGAGTGATGTTTTGGTTACCTATATTTTTTTCTTCTATTCTCTCTTTTCAATCAGGTCAGTGTGCGTGTTATCACGATGGATGCTGAACTGGAGTTTGCCATTCAGCCCAGCACAACGGGGAAACAACTCTTTGACCAGGTACGATACAACTGACTTACTTACTATACTCTGTTAATGTCTGACTGGTTAGACTTGTATGCCACAAATTGTGTTTCCGTCAACATGGGCATTATGAAGTATCACATTAGAAAAGATTGACGGGAATGGCAAAATTTGAAATAATTTTCTTAATTTCGCAAAAACTGTTTTTATGCTCACTTGAGATGGTTTTGGACGTTTTGGAAAAACGATTAATGCACCAAAGGGTAGATGGAAGTAATTTACCTCACAGAACTGATGAGTTGCTTTCCTAGATATTTCCATAACTCGATGTAGAATTGCATTTATTTCTCTACATCTCAGCATGCAACATCGCCAATAGTACAACTCCCGGAAAATCTCTTGCCTTTTTGGAGATGTGTGGTCTATGCTAGTTTGCAACCTTTACTTGCTATTTGTTGTAGCCTTTCATAGCATCAGTACCTGATGAAATTACGCTTTGCATAGTCTGGTTGATTTGCTCAAAATCACTGCACGTTCACACACCGAATTTGCATTTTCATTTTTTTGGGTATTTCGCAACAGGTTAATAGTTTGCTCAAAATTCGAATGACATTTACACAGAGCTACAGTGAATACGTATTATTAACCAGGTCACATTTAAACCTAAAGATGTATAATTTTAATCTCTTGTGTGTCACAGTGATAATAGTGTTGTATATTTTTGCTTCCGGCGAATCTACTCATTACGATCTTGATTTATTGATATTAATTTGGTTATTTATAAAAATTGTGATGATAACTTTTATTTAAACAACTCATTGCTGCCCAAAGGAAACATCATTCTATTCTCTCTTTTCAATAGATTCCCTTTTTCAAAGCATTTATTTTTGACTATGTGCTTCAAGGTTTGATGTGCTGTGCATAGAGATGCCTCTCTGCGTACCTTGAATGAACTTGGTTGATCACTATGCCTAGATTGGCTGCATTGCTATTTGTATATCAAGTAACTGAACAGGCGAACCAAAGCGAGTTTATTTTAACCATCGTCTTTGGCCCTGATGTGCCTAAGTGTTCGGTACACCTTTGGTAGGTCACTAGTCCATCACAGAAACTGGATGAGTACAAATAATATGACCTAAATCAGTTTAAACAAACATTTATATGTTTTTGCATGTGCTAGGAAACTGAATCATTTAGAGAAAAAAACCATTCAGTGACAGCTTGTAGACAAATTATCCCTTTTTTTTTTGACATTTTAAGGTGGTAAAGACCATTGGACTAAGAGAGGTTTGGTACTTCGGACTCCAGTACCAGGATACAAAGGGTTTCTCTACCTGGCTGAAGCTCAATAAGAAGGTGAGCTCTTCATTCAACTCTTTTTTCTTCTTCTTCTTTATGCGATTCTTAGTTGTAAACCCTTCACCTCTGACCTCGTCTTGTATTTTAGGTGACAGCCCAGGATGTGAGGAAGGAAAACCCGCTCTTTTTCAAGTTCCGTGCCAAGTTCTTCCCTGAGGATGTAACGGAGGAGCTGATCCAGGATGCCACACAGCGGCTCTTCTTCCTGCAGGTGAAGGAGGCGATCCTAAACGACGACATCTACTGCCCCCCGGAGACGGCGGTGCTCCTGGCCTCCTACGCCGTGCAGGCCAAGTTCGGCGACTACAACAAGGAGGTGCACACGTCGGGCTACCTGAGCAGTGAAAACCTGCTCCCTCAGAGGTAGCGCTGCTTTTATGTTTCCTCTCCCATCATCACATTTATCTGGCTGTTGCCGTTAGTGCTCCGAATGACGCACGGTTGTGTCCCATGTTCCTAGAGTACTGGATCAGCACAAACTCAACAAGGAGCAGTGGGAGGAGAGGATTCAAGTGTGGCATGAAGAACACAAGGGCATGATGAGGTGACTCACACTTGCTTCAGCTTCTTCTTCTAAATGTAGTTCTTCTGCACATTGTTTCACCAATTTTGTGCCTTTGGTTAGAGAAAACTTTTCTGCCAAAGTGAAAAAAAATGTTACCTCTATCACTTTACCTTCAACTGGAGCCTGATAGCTTAAGCTCAGATTGCTGCTCAGTCAGGATCTTTTAGCCCTTTGTGCGTCTCAGCGAGTCTCTCCAACCGAGAGCTGAAACTCATGTGTTCACAGAGAGGAATCCATGATGGAGTACCTGAAGATCGCCCAGGACCTGGAGATGTATGGAGTCAACTACTTCAACATCAAGAACAAGAAAGGAACTGAGCTGTTTCTGGGAGTGGATGCTCTGGGCCTCAACATTTATGAACAGAATGACAAGTAAGTCATTGTCTTGGTTTAGGTTTTATTTGTTCTAAAAAAAAAAAAAAACAGCAAGTAGGAGATTTTTCATTAAGATTAGTTGTGCCCCTGGTAAAGCTGTGTAAATAAGTAGTTGTTCTGAGTAGCGTTTTTCAAGGTTGGAGCATACAGTGGAAGGGAAACCCCAAAGTTTTTCTAAAAGATTTATGTTTGGGGATTGTTGGTGGAACAATCAGCTTTATTCCCATCAGACCAAGCTAGGCTGCTTCAGGAAAAGTCCTTGTAGGTTTGTCTTATTAGGACAAAGACAGCTTTTTTCCATGCAACAAACAGCAGGTTTGCATGAAGATATTAACTAACAGTTTATGATGCCACTCTTTGCTGCAGTTTTCTGTGGAAAATTGTTGACACTACTCCAGTTTTTTCAACTTTTAAATTATTAATCTGACTGTAATTACTGGTATTTATGGACAAAAAGTTATTTTCTGGCAGCAATTTCTGGGTCTGCTAAGCTCATTATGCATAACATTTGATTATTTTTCTCCTCCAAGTAAATGTACCAAATTTAAAGTTGAGGGTTTTCCAGCTTGAAATTATGCTACTACAACATGACATGAATTCATGTAAATTCTTTTTTTTATATATATATTTACCATGTGTAAATAAATATAGAAGGTCCTGTTTCTGTATTTAATTTATGATGACCAAAATTGTTCTGCTTTAGTTCATTCCAGTTTATGAATATGTTATGACAGTGTATTTATAAAACTGAACATTTCACATACCATATTTTCCGTTTACTATTTATAAGCAGACGAAACTGAAATGTGTTGATATAGAGTTTAGGGCCTAACGCATCACATTATGGGACTCCACATTTAATGTGTTCAAACTGTGAAACATTTTTTTTTAGAAGAAAAACAATGATTGGTGTATTTAGTTATCTAGTTATCCCTCAATCCTGTAGCCCTACAAGGAGCAATGATCTTGGTTTATTTATTGGATTTTAAGCCCAAAAATAGACCAACTCTGTATTTTTGTTGTCTGAATAATTTGTATAAAACTAAATAACTAATTCTGTCTTTCCACCTTTAACAGAATGACGCCCAAAATTGGATTTCCTTGGAGTGAAATAAGGAACATTTCCTTCAACGACAAGAAGTTTGTCATCAAACCAATTGACAAGAAAGCACCAGTATGTTTTAGTGTAAATACTATCATTAAAATGTATTTTTCATTTGGTGTTTTACAAAAAATCTTTAATTGTACTTAAACTATAGGACTTTGTATTCTACGCTCCGAGGCTGCGCATCAACAAACGTATCCTGGCTCTGTGCATGGGCAACCATGAGTTGTACATGCGCCGCCGCAAACCCGACACCATTGAGGTACAGCAAATGAAGGCGCAGGCTCGGGAGGAGAAGAACCACAAAAAGATGGAGAGGTACCGATCGACAAATATGGTGGAATTTGACAATAGAAATAAATAACGTCCCAGTTTCTTTGTTCTAAAAAATTGTGTTTATTGAAGCTCTGCAACAAGTGGGTCTCTGTTCACTGTATGTATTTAAGTTGAAGACTATGGTGAAAAATCTGACATACCTTCTCCTTTTTTTTTTTTTCCCTTAGGGCTCTGTTGGAGAACGAAAAGAGGAAAAGAGAGGTTGCAGAAAAAGAGAAGGAAAAGATTGAGAAAGAGAAGGAGGAGCTGATGGAGAAATTGAAGCAGATTGAAGATCAGACCAAAAAAGCCCAACAAGGTGGGGAACATTTCAGCAACCAAGTAAAACTTACTCAAAAGTTTTAAGTATATTTAAGACTCTTGTCCGCAAGGACTGGTCTCCTGCAACTTTTAGATGTATCCCTGGTTCAATACACTTGAATCAGATGGCAGAATTACTTCCTCTGGTCTTTGAAGACTGCACTTGCAGACTCCTGCTCTACAATCAATAAAGCAATGTTTGCTTTAGATAGTTGTTACCATTAATTTTGATTATGTGCACAGAGCTGGAGGAGCAGACTCAGAGGGCTCTGGAGCTGGAGCAGGAGAGGAAGCGTTCCCAGGAGGAGGCCGAACGTCTGGAATCTGAGCTGAAGGGAGCTGAGGAAGCCAAGATGGCACTGCTGCAGCAGTCAGAGAACCAGATGAAGAACCAAGAACACCTGGTCCGTTTCAACAGACATGTTGGTGTGATGTCTAAAACAATGTGTTAATGATTTAATTTGCCTTAAAAGTTTTTTCTTTGCCGTTTTTAGGCCACAGAGTTGGCTGAACTGACTTCAAAGATCTCTCTCCTGGAGGATGCTAAGAAGAAGAAAGAAGAAGAGGCAACTGAGTGGCAGCAGAAGGTGTGGTCCAAGTTTCTGCTTCTTTTTTCACACATATGACTTCACAGGATACACAGCTCTACAGATGTCAGGTGGCAAATGTTGTGTTTTGCATTCCAACATTTATAATATCTCAACTTGCTCCTCTCAGTTGGACAGAAAAATACTGAACACATGTTCTGGTCTCAGATGAGTCCATGTTTCACATACTGTTGGTGAAAAATGTCGCTTTTGTATGGCAAAATGTAGAGACCTGGTTTCTTATCAGCTAAAGGACATTTTTGTTTACAGGAGCTTCATAATTCATTTTACATGATAAATGACCATTCAGTCAAATCTCTTTACATTAGAGCAACGTTCACCCGTTTGCACTCACAAACGCTCACAAATGTATTCACCGATACGGAGATCGGTAGCAACTTGGGGTTAAGTGCCTTGCCCACGGGCACATCGACAATTTAGCCTCCTGCAAAATCTGTTATCATGACAGGCCTTAGCACATTGCCAGGTATTATTCATATAGCTTTAATCTATGTGGCTTGAAAATAACTAAGATTTGTGTCCTGACTGAGAAGGTAAGCGGATATGAATAAATCTTATCATTTTTATGCAATAAAATCATATTTATGCGTGAAAGTAAGCATAAGAAACGTCTTAAGGAGGAATTAAGATCAGGCAGCGTTGAACAGCTTCTTTTCCTCCTTCAATGCCTCGTACTATTGAGCAAAAAAAGGCATGTACTCTAGAGCCACCATGTGGCGAGAAGTGAGAAGGCATTTTCCTAACGACCAACCTTTCAGTGGAAAACAATGATTTTCTCAGTTTTATGTGTCTTATATGTAATATACATCCATCTCAGAAGAACAAGATGAGATTTCAGCTGTAATTTGGGAAAGCCAGTTTACACAGAACCTTTTGAATCACAAACCTTGGATTTCATTCGTAATTAGAGTAAAATATTTAGATCGGGTTTTTAAAACTTGCCTACCTTAAAAAAAATCTTCTTTATTTTCAGAAATAGAAACTCAAACTGTGTTTTAGGAAAAGTCAATTAAATGTGGTTCTGCAGATGAACTAAAGTCTTTTAGTTAAGCTATAAAATAGATGCTAACTTTACTTCTGTTGGCAGCTAAGTGTTAGCCATCATAAAAATGATGTTTAGATGCCATTCTTATTCATAATTATTTTTATTCATAAGAATTAGGCATCATTCTTATGATGTCAGTGTTACTTTTTCAGACAATCTGAAAGTAGGACTTTCAGATTAATGCTTGCTGTCAACCACCCTGATGACAAGTTACAACTTAAGAACTACTTCCTGTCTTTCTTCAAATTAAGTTTCAAACATAGACAAACAGCGTGGCGTTCGAAGCAGTCACTATTTTTTTTTTTTATCTCGTGTTCGTAATAACAGCTTATACTACAGTAACATGCTAACAGCAGGCAGCCAATTAGCGCTTTATTAGCTGGATGTAAAGTCAACAAGAAATTCTGTGGTCATTTAGAATCGCAAGTTGTCATCTTGCTACAAGCGTACAGATTTATTGTGCTTTAGAGGAAATAAAAAGAGGTAAAAATACTCTGCTTCTAAATTGTCTCAACTTGCATGTTTAAAAATAAGTAAATCGAAGTTAATGTCTAATAAATCTAGTTTTCAGATTATCTTTGTGTGCTGAAAGCCCCTAGGTTTCCCTTGGGTTTTATTATGATCAAAAACAAGCCCAGCCAGGGCTGTTGGTGATTTCCTGTTAGTGTGACTAAAGTTCTCTTTAAGTGATGGAAATCCTGTTTAACATCTTAACTGTTGTGCCAAGTTTCCGTGTTGTACAGTTTTTGAGCACTCAGACATTCCAATCTCCGTTGCTGGCACCACTATCAGTTCATGTTTCATTCCTTTTTCCTTTGATACACTCCCATATGCAGACATAAGCACACAAAGAAAGCAAACTCTGTTTTATAGGGCTATAAATAATGATCAGACCGGCCTCTTATCATTTCTTGTCACCCTCAGGCTACCACAGTGCAGGAGGACCTGGAGAAGACCAAAGAAGAGCTTAAGAACAAAGTGATGGCGGCCCATGTCCAGGAGCCACTCAATGCCGAGAATGAGCATGACGAGAATGACGAGAGTAGCGCCGAGGCTAGTGCTGAGTTCACGGCTGCGGCTACGTACAAGGACCGCAGCGAAGAGGAGCGAATGACCGAAGCCGAGAAGAACGAGCGTCTGCAGAAACATCTACTTGTAAGGCTGGGTTTATATCTCCTAATGATCGGTTGTTGGTACTTCTGAGGGGTTTGGTGTAAGCAATTTTAGTTTGGTGTAAGCAAATTAAAACACATCCAGCTTTTATTAGCTACAGTATTATTTATTTATTTAGATATTTTGCTGTGTTAAATGTTGTGGGGTTTTTCCCCTTAGGCTCTGAGCTCAGAGCTGGCCAACGCCCGAGATGACACCAAGAAGACAGTGAATGACATCATCCACGCGGAGAACATGAAAGCTGGACGCGACAAGTACAAGACCCTCAGACAGATCCGGTCGGGCAACACCAAACAGCGCATCGACGAGTTCGAATGCATGTGATGTGCTCGATCGGCAACGCAAAACGGGCCCCGCCCTGGCCGGGGCCCTGCTGCTTGGACTGCAGTCCTGCCTCACTCAAGCTGTTTTTTTTTTTCTGTACGCAAGCAAAATCAGATCAACGTGACGTAGCTGCAAAAAGCACAACGCATTGTACAAATATGGATGTGCAAAATTCCAACTGTTTTTATTTCTAAATTAGAATTTTTGGCAAGTCACTGGTTGTAAAGGGACATACTGTATTTTGGTAGTACATTCCTGATAGGGGGTGGGGCTATGTAGCATATTAGCAAAGGCCTTATGCCTTTATTATGACTTATTGAGCAAAGGTCTTTTAGTTTCTTTATATATTTTCTGTCACTATTTTAAAATGAAGGCATAAATTTGGCACTGCTTAGAATCTGATTTGCAGGCATATTTTTGCTGTCATGCAATAGTTCTTCACATCAGGCTGGATTATTGATTTGATTTGACATGAGGCTTCTCCTCCACGTTCAGCACACGTACAGTATGCATCATTGTCTATGAGGAGCATAATGGAGCAGTATTATTTTTTAATTACTATTTCTTTGCTTTTTGTAGATTTCATTGATTTCTCATTTGTCCGCATTCAAAATTTGCCAACTATTTCAAAATCGATCGTCAGTATTTACGACCCAATCCGTAATAATGTGATATTAAAGATTTAAATACCATTTCAAACATTTGGTCTGTTTTTGTCTTTTTCTTTTTCTTTTATTTTTTAAATTTATTTTTGGATCTGTGCAGACAAATTATGATTGGTCAACATAAAAGTCCTTTGCAAACTTTCAAGGTGGCATATAAACACAAAAAAGGTCATATTTACTGACTTTAATTCACTTTTTCCTTATTTTTCTAAAATGCCATAAAGTTTTACTCTTCATAGCTGTTACCTACATTTTAAGCGTATTGTACTATGCGTTTTTAAAGTTGTAGTTAATTTCTAATGAGGATATTTGATTAAGCTGCATAAACACAAAGCGGTAAAAGAATTTCACTGAAGTGGCGTTTCAGTCTTTTCTTCTCTGTAGATTACAACTGCTCAGCTCCATAATTGCGACTATTTATTTAATCTAAATGCATATAATAAATAGATGTGCACTGGAAAAAAAAATCATAATTTACTTTAAAATTTGAAACATTAAAGAGGGGCACCTTTTCTGCTTTTGCATGCGGATTTTGATATACTGTATGTATTTAACTACTTTTTTGTACGTCGTAGTTGGAATTATTTGGATGTGATGTGTCTGACACTTTAGGACATTTTAGATGTTTTTGTACAAGACAAACTAAAAAAAAAACAAGCAAATCTTGCCAATAGTATTACTTTATTAAAAAGGAACAACATTTATACACCAGAGCTTGTTAAAAGACAAATAAATAAAAGAACTGACAATAAAGTGTGCTGTACCTCTAAAGCTTGATGATTGTGCCATAAACAGATACTTGAACCAAGCACCCAACAATATGCATCAAAATAGACACCTTTTTTTCTGATGCCATTTGATGAAGTTTGATTTTCTTTCATGTGTGATATATATATTTTTTTGAAGCAATTAAGGACCTTTTTGGAAAATTTATTTGCCCTTTAATGCAGAATGTATTTTAGTCATGAATATTTCAGAACACTTTATTTTCATAATGCTTTTTACAAAATGATTTTTTTTTTCTAAAGCATTTCATAAACAGTCTGAACTATTTCCAACAAATCATGCCTTAAATCTTCAAATAAATTAGAAAAGTCATATGAATGTGGTGGACTCCTTCGTGTTGATGCAGCAGTCTCATACCTTCAGTCCAAGGACTTGAACCATAATTGCAACAAACAGTTTTTGAGTGTGTTTGGTCTTTAGAAAGAAACAACGGAAACGTGAACAACTGTAAAATGATGCAGTGTTTTGCCCTGTTTTTACTATTTAGCAACAACTAATAAAAGTTTGGTAAAAATGTCGTCTCCCTTCATTTTCTTATTTCTGGCAGAGTGATGTCAATTCTACTCTCTTCCACTAGGTGGCTCATTTCATTTCAAGTCGACTTCAGTCTTAACAGCAGAAGATTAAAAAGTTTTTAACTTATTTTCAACATAGCACAGTTTGCCCATCTTCATAACATCTTTTTAATGTTTTGTTTTTAACCTTTATGTATTTGGGAACCCTCTTGAGATTAATATTTTTATTCTGAGGGAAGACATGGTTGAGCAGGTCCGCCAAGTAGTAGTTAAAAGCTTGAAGTTTACATAAACATCAAAATACAGAAAACAAGTTAAAATCATTACATGCATACGGGGTCTTTAAAAGAGCCTTTAACTCTTCCAGAGACAGCAGCTTTCACATATTAAATAAATTTAGATTCTACAGAAACCGAGATTCAAGAACTGAACATCTGCATTAACACTGCAGGCCTGCGCAAAAGTAGAGTTTAGAACTGAAATATATAGCAGTGCTGTTGGCTTCTCACGCCTAAACAGAAAATAAAATACACCATGATTTGCTGTGTACAATGAATTTGTACTAAAACCTAAATAGTAACAATACAGAATGGAAACAAGTGGAGTAAGGAATGTCAAATGTCAAAAAGTTAGTCTGAACTAGTTTTCTTTCCTGTCTGATAAATTAAGATATTTTGATGATAAAAGCCTAAAACAACCCTTTAAAAAAAAAAAAAAATAAATGCCTAATATGCATCCTGAAAATCCATCCATCCATTTTCTAACACCCTTATCCCTAGTGGGGTTGGGAGGAGTGCTGGTGCCTATCTCCAGCTAACGTTCCGGGTGAGAGGCTGGGTTCACCCTGGACAGGTCGCCAGTCTGTTGCAGGGCAACACAGAGACAAACAGGACTAACAACCATGCAGACGCATGGTTGTTAGTCCTGTGTGTGCATGGACCAATGCACGCACAGGACTAATTTAGAGAATTAACCTGACAGTTAATATAGAGAAACCAATTAACCTGACAGTCATGTTTTGGACTGTGGGAGGAAACCGGAATACCCGGAGAGAACCCACGCATGCACAGGGAGAACATGCAAACCCAGGACCTTCTTGCTGCAAGGCAACAGTGCTACCAACTGCGCCACTGTGTAGCCCACCCTGAAAATTAAATAGTAAAATATACAATAATGCCTGTAGTAGCTGAAGGGCAATATGAAGAATAACAACAGCATGCCTCACAATGGGCCCCCCTTATTAAAGGATGGCATCATCTGCAAAAAGGTGCACTCTTGCTGCTGACTTATTTCTCCTGATGATAATAATATGACTGGCAAATCAAACAGGTACCGAAGTACAACATTACACATTTAGGAGCTGGACTTAAATAGTTTTTGCTAACCATATTTGCAGACAAAACGAGGAGGACAACTGAATAGCAAACACAGTTTCACACCCTAAAACGGGATCCAAAACTGATGAAGAGCACGAGGAAGAAGAGTCTTTAAGAGAAAGAAAAGAAAAACTGGCAAATACTGAACACAAAACCAGCGGGATACATAATCTTTTGGATTTGGTGTAAAGCATACAGACACAGCAAAAACTCCTACAGTAGAAATTCAAATAAATTTTTATCAAATGGTTTTTAAGGAAATCACCTTATTGATGCTAAAATGCTCTTTTGTGTCGGTGCTATATTTGGTATTTATCAGATTCAACAAAAAATAAAAACATGTCTGTTTATGACCGCATGTTGATAACAACCTGCAGCTTACTAATATCAACTATATTTAGTTACAACACTTGGAGGACACTTCCAGGAGCATTTTCACACCAGAAAGAGGCATATTCACTTTTATTTTCAATCAGGTAATTGAACATTTACTGCCCCGGCATCATCTTTACACAACCATTTATTTAGCATCGACATCGGAATCTCCAGATAAGCCAGCTAACTTATTAGCTATTCAGATGTGGTAGCAATGTCCTGATAATAATAGCAATACTTAAGCTCATGCTAAGCTATGCAGACATTTTACACCCTTCATCCCAACACGTACATGCTATACTGCATCATGAGACACAGAAAAGTTTAGGAGCCTTCTCTTTCACAAAACTGTGCTTTATTTCATCACTGTCCCAATAAATGTGACAAAATAAGAAATGGTGTGACAGCACTTTAAAAAGAGTGTCAGAAAGCCTAGAGTTCTATTGATAATGACCAACTTTAAAACCAGCAAGTAAGCCAGACTCTCTGGAAGCAACACATATATAAAGGAATAGGAGCAGGAATAGCTTCATGTAACTTGCAAATGTAATTTCAATTAAACATGTATCTTTGCATTTAACTGGCTAAAGTTTAGTTTAAGACCTACACATATCAAGCACTAAACAGAAGAGGAAACCACTAAGACTTGTGCATCATCTTTAAAAGCATTGCAAATTATATTTCTGTAAACAGCTCAGTGGTAAAAAAAAAAAAAAAAGAAAAAGAAAAAAACTCTCAGTCTATTTTTTTCCACAAATGTCACACACAGCATTGTGACAATAATCCCATTAGAAACAGTCAGGTTCAGACTCAAAACTCAAATGTACAACAAACTCAGTGAGTGGCAGGCGAGGAAAATAAGAAACTCTCTGTTGGTACAGTTTAAACCTTTAAAAGAAAGAGTGCAGACTGTGGAAAGTCTTCCTATTTTTTATTTATTTATTTATTTATTTAATGCTTCCAGAGCCAAAAGCAACTGCAGGTAGGCCTGGGTGTCAACATTTAAATCTTTGTCAGAGAAATGCATAAAAGCAGGTACAATTTAAAAGAAGAAAGAGAGAGAAAAACTTCTACCAAATGTTCTGTAGTGCTATTATAAATGTTTTACCTAACAATTTTCTCAGTTTTTTTTTCTTTTTGTAATAGGAAATTGAACAACTGAACACTAAAGAGAGATGCTAATTTTTTTCTTTTGAACTTCCCCTAAGTCTGTGGTAGAAGTGGCTCAAAAGGAGTGTTGAAATGATTATCACTCTAAACTGCCGCTTTAAGATAAGATGCATTGTCTGAACCAAGTTAACAGAGTGAGAAGTGTTTTAAGTGGAATGAGTAAGTCTGTTAGTTTGCTTCACTGCTGATATTGCCTGAATAAAAACTAACGATAAAACTTCTCTGTGACATTTCATTCTGACGCTCACCAAACATCAGTTTTATAAAATAACCTGTTAAAAATAAACATACGTTTATTTGGCATGTCAAGTTTCACAGTTGCTAAAAAGCTGCTTTAAGAAGATATTTGTTATTTACAAGTAGAACTTGTAAATAACAAGTGCTACTTGTTATTTACAAGTAGCACTAGTTTTGTGTTTTAACTTCATGCTCAGACCCTTTCTAGAGTTTAGTCCACATCTATCTTCTTCTACTTTATCAACAATCTACATACTGCACTTAACCACAATGACAAAGTAAAAACAGCTGGTGCAAGTGAAGATAACCAAAGGAAAAAATGTTAACAACTTTTAATACTTTTGCCTCTTTTTCCGCTTTAGTCGCCCTGTTAGTCATATCAGCTCACATAATATTAGGATGTACACGTCTTTGGGTTTTTTACTCTGCTGGAATTGTTCAATGCTTCTTTCTGTTCAAAAACTTGTGATAGCAAATGCTGATGCATAACTTTTTTTTTTTTTTTTTTTAACGTTCTGCACAGTTCAGGTTACGTTTAATGGTGAAGCCAAAAGTATTCAGGGAATTCATGATACAGTCGAAAGGAGATATTTACGTACAGCATAATCAGACCAATTTCTTGTCTTAGGTCAGTTATATTTATCAAAAATGATTTCTCTTTGCTAAATGCCAGCAAACTCAGCAAGAACCTTTTTTGTTCAGAAGTTATTCCGAAGTTTATTAGCATTTGGTCAGCGTCAGGACATAACTCTATAACTTGGGCCAAACTTTTTGGGTTACTTTTCACAAACCTCTCATGATACTTTGCAGGAATGCTGACCCATTTCCCCTGACAGAACTGGAGTAACCGAGTCGGGTTTGTAGGCCTTCTCGCTCACACATGTTTCTTCAGATCTACCCACGACTTCTCTGTCTGAATTTTTATGTTTCTTTTGAAGTAAAGGTTTCTTCCTGAGTTGCAGGACCTTAAAGTATCCGAAAGTTGTTCCCAACAATAATCCAGAGTTGTGGAGATCCACTATTCTCTTCCCGATATCTTGGCTAATTTCTTTTGGCATTCCAACTGTGTCTAAAAAAGAAACTTTGTGTTCTGAGTATGGATTTAAAATACATCCATAAGTGTGTCCAATTAATTCAAAAGTGACAATTAGCCTATCAGAGATTTCCAAAGCCATAACATAATCATCTGAACTTTTCCACATTGTTAAACAAGATAGTTTTGTATTTAAACTTATGAATTTGAAGAAAGTTGCGAGAAAATCTCTGAAACGTGTTCCCGCTAAATTTACTGACATTTAACAAATATAAATAATTTTGGTGATTCTAACTAAGCTAAAACAAGAAATGTTGGGTCTAATTTAAGTTCAGACAGTGAGAAAAAAAATGTTTATGTGTCTTTTTATTTGGTGTGTGTAAACTTTTGGTTTCAACTGTAGTTTGAAATTTGGAGGCTTAACAGAGGCACATTACTCTGCAGCTGCTCAGACACCGGACTAAAATATGGTGAAAAAGCAGCCAAAAGTCTAAAGAAAGATACTGAAACCTTAGCTTAGCTCAGTTTGAAAGCTGTCCAAGATGCATTCACTTGTAGCAACGTGATTCTCGTCATGAGATAATAATTAAACTTTCTTTGGGGGTCTTTTCCTTGCAGCCTGTTTGGGAACATCCCAATCAGGAATAATCTGTCCTGCTGCCTCAGTTACTCTGACCCTTCGCTTTACAGCATATTCAGTCGCACTTCACTTGCTATGTGTGTGTGTATTACAGTAGAGTTGTAGCTGCAAAGGGAAGTCTTTTAAGTGACTCACTGTGTGCTGGCCCAGAGTGATATGAGGAAGTTTCACAGTACTGTGCTTAGTGTGTTTTAGTTGCTGACAAAAAAAAGTGTGGTGTGAAAGAGTATGTCAGTGTGAGCGATGTTTTCTAAGTTTAATGCTTCTGACAGATTAAAACACCAAGCAGCAGAAAGTGACAGTACCAACTCAACTAAACATCATTTGCACTTTAAGTTAACACAAAAGAGCAGGAAAAACCTTCCACTAGCAGTCACTGCATTCATTGGCACACTAGCACAACCGATGCAAAATAGGCGCCAAACGGTGACCGAACCTACTTCAAACTACTGTCTCAAAAAAGAAAAAAAACTTTGAGCCATTAAAGCATTCAGCAGCATTTCACAACTGTGACATGTTGACACTTTATTTCCACATATTTCCTGAGCGCTAGCTTTGCAGTTATCTTCCTTGTTTTGACTTCCTCTTTGCTGCGTTGAAGCTCAGTGGTCAAACGAACTATCTCGTGTTCAGTGTCATCACTGCAAAAGCGCTCTTCAGAGGCAAGACGGCTGCCGCCGCTGCTCTCCGACTCATCAACCTCGGCACAGGCAGGTGACAGGTCGACATCTAAGGTCTTCTGCGCATTATCTGCCCAGGTATGGAGAAACACAAACAAGGTATGAATCTGACCTTGGTGTTTGATGGTGTATTTTATCTGTGCTGACAAAAGTAATTTGTTCATTTATTCCGCAGAGCCTGTCCTCAGTTTTCTCCGGCGATCAGGCCCCCCACTTAGTGTATTTGACAAGCTGAGTTGGACACTCTGTATCAGTGAGTGTCAGTTTGTCAAATACCCCAAGTGAGGTGTCACTTCTCAACAGACAGAGGTCACTGCACAGAAAGAACGGCCGCAATAGAGCGTGGAAAAGCGTTGAAGAACTGCCAGCCTGATTAGTTGTTTGATGACACAGATGTATTTCTAGGCTTCCACTTTCAGCCTAGAAATAAGTTGAATTTTTTTTGTAAAGTTCGTTTAACTTGCATGCAGCTTTTTGCATGCATTTATTTTGTGAAACTTTCTCATTTGGAAACTTAAAGAACAGCAACCAGTTTATATATATATATATATATATATATACATATATATATATATACATATATATATATATATA
>CAEGAE010032198.1:0-23525 GCA_903067095.1 Girardinus metallicus | reverse complement strand
TTTAATATCTGTGCACTTTTTCCATGTCCATATCTGCTAATATTTCCTCCGGACAGATTGCTTTTATATTCCTTTTTTTTTTTTCTTCTGGTGAACAGTCACCTAAAGTGGATGTTCAAGATGTAGTTACTGCACAGAGGCTATAAATAAAATTCTGTGAATGCAAAAAAAAAAAAAAAAAAACACATAAAAGGTGTTGAACATAAATCTTTGACGCCACAACATCTGAGGAAAATGGGTTGAATTTTAAATTAATTGGTAACTAGTTGTTTTCATGGAAAAGTCAACAGCTATAAAAGTCAATGGCTAAGTTCGGGGTATTATTTTTGATAAATGATTTATTAATTTTATTTTTTTTGTCCAACTGTCCAGACTGTACGCTGCCCAGTGACTGCTGGAGATGGTCACTAGCCCCACTGTGACCGTGCATGAACAAGTGTATATAGAAAGAAAGAAAATCTAATGCTATACCCCTTTGACTTCCAATAGATCTTCAGCTTGTCTTCACATTTTAATTCTAACACTCTCACTCTATTCCATACCTGCCTCAAGTTTCTGCCATCAGACACTGAATATTTCCCAAAGTGTATCTCATGTTGTGACTGTGACTCTGTGGGTAGAGCAGTGTTCTTGTGACTGAAAGGTTGTAGGTTTGATTCCAGCTTCCTCCTGCCAAGTGTCAATGTGTCCCTGAGCAAGGCACTTAACCCCAAATTGTTTACTGACCTGTGTGTTTGTGTGTGTGAATGTGACTCTAGTGTAAAGTGGTTTGAGTGGTCAAAAATGATTGGAAAAGTGCTATACAAGTTCAGTCCATTTACCATTTAAACCGATTTTGAAACATCACATGGCTCTGCGTGGCAGGAGCGCATGATGGGCATAAACTCTGCTTAGTATGAAAATTAGGATCAAATGGAGATTATTGACAGAGTCTAATATTAAGTTTATTTAATATCAGTGTAAATAGGTAGCTAAAGGCACAAGAGCACAACTTCTTAGAGTGTCTGAGTGTAGTTCTCCGCAGAGATTTTACAGTAACCCGGAGTTCCCTTCATAATTTGACTCTGTCTGCAGTAGCTTTTGCTTTTGTGGTCTTAGTGCACCATGGAGAGCAGCTACAGAGAGAATAGTAGTCATTAAGCACAAGGGGTGGGTACATGTACAATAAGTACAAGGATCAAGGGGAGGTCTGAGATAATTTAGCTCACTCTGTTTGAAGTAAGTATGCACCAGCTAGCCATCATTTTATGAATATATGCTCAACACTGAAGAGATACTCTCTGAAGTTGTCAGGCACAAAAATCTTTTTGATACGTCATTTTCCTTTCTGTGTAATGAAGACTGAAATTCTAAATCATATAAGTTTGTCTATTAGTTCAAGGGTACAGCTTTAAATACAGTTAGGCTCTAAATTACTGATACTCCAAGCCTAGAGTTTTGTTGTTGTTTTTATTTCTGATTGAAACGAACAAGAATTCTCTCAAAAGTTAAAACAACGTAAACAGTATTTTGAACAGAATAATTTATCAGTTGTTATTAAAATTTTATTTAAAATGTGTCAAATCTGCTATAACCTTTTCAATAATCAGTTGAAAAAATTTAACTGGCATTAGAGGAATCAAACTTTTATTATTTTTCCTGACCAGTTTTTGCACTTCTCCACTGTTATTTTGACAATCTATCTTTTGCATTGAACTAAAAATTGAAGGGATTCTTGCCAACAGTCAAATCTTTAGGTTAAATCACAGATTCTTCAGGTTGGAACTTTGGTTAGGCTACTCTAAAAAGTTTCTATTTCTAGCCAAGGCAAAACATCTGCTGCATTGTATATAATATTCAATAAGTATCTTCTTCGAAAGACAAAGTAAAGAGGTAAGCATACAATAACAAGAGTTATTTGAAGACTGAATATAATTTAGAGCATTGTCCTTCACATAAAGCTAATGGGTCCTGCTTTCTATTTGAAAAGGAACCGGCTCTGCCCTAAAGACCTGCTCTGTTCTTAACATTAGCACTGTCCTGTTGAAAAACAAATTAGCTCATTATCCTTGAAAGGCTGGGCACATAGGAGCAGCGAGCGTGACGAGCCAAACCTTTGGTTGTGCCAAGCTGAAAATGTCAACATACTACCTTGAGAGTGCACATTAAACTCAGCCAGTAATGGCTGTCACAAGACAGATCCCCATTATCAAGTCCATTAAGGCACCAAACTCCTCTCCAATGCAGGAAAAAAAATAGAACAAGCAGCAGGATTTGAAAGTTCAAAATGAGTACTGTAGATAAATGCCAAGGTGACACGATGTGCATCTTGCTGCCAACAGCTAAAATTCCTGACTTCATTAAATATCAGCTGGATGACATATGTGCCAAAATCCACTCTTAATATGTTTTTGTCCATGCATAAGTGAGTAATTATACCTGCTACTAATTTGATATATGATACGGCCTGAAAGCTCTGTCAAATTAAATGTGACAGAATGAGCTGGTGCCACGTCACCTGTCCGTCTACAGCTGGTGTTACCTGGATTTATACTGAAAACATTATCCTCTAAAAAAACTAAATATAGCAGTGGACACAAAGAACTGTCCATGTGAATTGATACTATCATCCTTTAATGTAAGAGGATCTAGACAACCTGCAGACATCAAATTGACCTTGAACTCCAGTGCTTCTTTATAGTTGTGTAAAACGAAACAAGTCTACATTTGAATAGCTGAAAAGAGTGTTGCAATGGCCCAGTCAAAGTCTAAAGAGAAGTGTGCAGAAGCAATGTCTGAATATCAGCAATGAATTAAACAAATAGTGAAACAACTGGGCCACAGTGTATTAACATCATGGGAAGGCAGCAGTAAGGCAAAGAGAACTGGAGAAAGAAACCAAGCCCCTCATCCTCATTGTTTCACAATTATTTTTGATTTTGTTTTGTGGATGTATTATTTAAGTCTTTTCAAAGAACTTCAATTTTATCAGTTAGTTCTTTATGCTCATTTCAAGGGCAGACCAAGTACAGAAACTTTTGCTCTTCTTTCTTCACAGTCTATTTGTTTTTTTGTTGTTGTTTTTTAATTAGGATGCAATTTCATATCCATTTTCCTCTTTTTGTTGTCTCGTGTTTGCTTTGGATTTCTTTTGGGATATGTGTAGTGAGTTAAACAAAATGTTGAAAAGAGATCCATCATGCATTAAAAGAAGAAATATTTGTGTTGCACCAGCAATGGATGTGTTTATGTGAGCTTCTGCTATAATTCTGTAGGAGGTTTTCCACTGTGAGGACAGATGGATTTCTCCATATGTCAACATTTCTTAAACTATATTTAAAGTAGATGTGGTCCAAAGTACTGGCATCATGGAAAGTCTAAAATAATACATTTACTCCCTTAGAGTCACTTGACAGGTATTTCTCTCGGCCCCAGTTTAGATGCGAACCTTACCGGTAAGCTCGACATGAATGCATGTTGCTGGCAGCATATCATCTGTATTGGCAAAAACTACAACAGCATAACTATGCTCAATTTCTGAGAGGCTAAATTTCCATAATAAATTTTATCAAATTACAAATATTTCCTGGTTATAAATTTTAAGGGTAGCTGGTGAACTTGTTGCATCTTAAAAGAGCATGTACAATTTAGAACAAAATCCTAAAAGCGTTCAAGCATACATGGAAGCCATATTTTTATTCCTTAGAACAAGTTCAAATATTTCATATTGAAACCCTGCAGTATATCATGCATATGCAGATGCTAGAAGTATGGAAATGATCTTTCCAAACTGTCTTGGAAGTCTAGCCATTCGGTATACCTGCATCTAATATTTCAAACTTGCGTTCCATCAGGAACATTAGATTATTGCAGAAGAATATAAATTGCAGCCAGTTAAAAAATTACACTCGTGTTGTTAATTTGTTAAACTTTGAGTAACTTTGTACATAAAAAAAAAAAAAATGCTGCAAAGTCTAGCATCAGTTTTAACCTTTACAGTACCTCAAAACCAAGACTGAGAGAAGCACGGTTTCCAGCTTACCCACTTTGTTGGTATATTTAGAGACTTTTCAAATCCCTCTAATGACTTCTTATCAAAACAGCGACTCGTAACAAGTCTAGTGACTTTTTCTGTTTATGGAGATTTTTATGGTGACAATAACTGTCCCCCTGCCACTTCCTAAGCACCGCAGTCAGTATTAGACCGTCGTCCGTCCTGCAGGATACAGCCATAGGCCTTCAACAGACAAGGCCTATTCAACCCTGTGTTCACCTTACAAATAAATCACGTGTGCAAAGCTGAGAAGCTCTATCAATGAATGCTTTCCACCTTTGCTATTCTGACTACTGACTCACCGCCACTGGAGGTGTGTGTCTGAGTGAGCCTTTAGGCCTGATTGTACTACTGAATGACAAAATGGTGTGCTGTTTTCAGCAATGGGAGAATTCATCTGCTAAGGCACTGAGACTGTTTAAGGTAAAATATTGTTGAACTAAACAAATTTTCACAAAAATGTCAAACTTTGCGCAGATACAGAAAGATTCAACCCTGAAAACCTATTTAGACAGTTTAAAAAATTGATAAAGGGGTTAGTTACACTAACAGTAGTGGTGGGACCTTCTTGTTAACCACGTCTCCCTCTACATTAGAGCAATGTAACATAGCAAAGTTACATTGCTATATGGATGTAACTTTATCTCAGTTACAGGGGTCATGCTTTGGAATTTGATCTGAATTGGCCAAAAGATTACCTTTATTATCAGTTCGCAACTCTATGAGCCCTCTATGAAATATTATGTGTTGCAGTTAAAAGTAAGACTTCTGCATTTAAAAGGATGATATTCTGTGGTGACAAAGGTATTAGATAATACCCTTGTTTTCCCCATGTTTTCATGGGCTGGACTTTGCCAGCACTTAGAATCTGATAAACAGAAATGTCCCCAAACTGATGAAAAAGTTAGAAAGGTTAAAAACAAACAAACAAGAAACAAAAAAAAAAAAACTTAGTTTTACAGGATAGGTAAACCAAAGTCTATTTTAAGTGAGGTAAAGTAATGTCAGATCATTGACCATTTACAGCACCCATAACCTTTTCTTCTTTAAGCATTTTCTAAAAAACACAAACACCTACTATGGGCCCAAATCATTTGCAATCACATGTGGACGGTTAATGAAGAAAGACTGTTTCTATGTCCTAAAGTTGTTCTGCATAACTGAATTCCAAAGTCTTTATCTGAACAAGACAGACAGAAATGTGTACTATTTGTGACTACGCACATTGTGAGACTATTTAATGTAAAACAAATTCCTTAATATTGTGAAAAGAGACTAAAGTGATTACTGTGGATGTCAAAAGTTACAAAGTAATATTACTGAATGTCCTTCAGAAATAGTTTAAAAAGTGACAAATTGTAAAAATACAATAAATCCAACATAGATTTGTTGCCGCACAATAATCCTCCTTAGTTTTACTATATTACATCCCTAATGTACCGTGCACATTTCCAGGTAGTGCTCCAGGGGCCACAATCACATATTTTCCAGTGTACCAGTTCAGTGGTGACACAGAGACAAGGCCACCTGCTTAGAGATACTGAGGTAAATGTGGACAGACATAAAAATATGATTTAGTTTATGTAGTCCCTAAGTAAGCTGTCAGAGCCTATAATGCATGAAGGAAGCTGGGCAAACTAGGTTTATTACCATGTTGATGACATCAATTTAAAGTGTCAGGACCACGTAAGCTAATACCCTTTGCAGCTTTCAGAAATCAGACCTGTTTTCATTCACCTCTTGTGCTGCTACTCTGAGTGCTTATATGATTTATTCAATGCCCTTAGCGGGCCTTCAAATTTGCAAAAGTCTGTTGCAAATTTGCAACAGACTCTACCTTGCTAAACAGAATAGCTTTAAATCAGAAGCCCCTTCTTCCTAAAATATTAATGATGCCAAAAATTACAAGAATGCTTGGATGAATGAAAAAAATTAACAAATAAATACACAGCAAAACATACCATTTCCCCCAGGGCTTACACCGTACATGTGACATAAGGATGGGGGCATATCAATTTCTTTATCAAATAACATTCTAATTCTTATTTTAATTAAACACACCATATATTTTGACTTTCTTTTAAGTTGTGCTCTTACAGCCTATAACACTTGAGTTGTCTACTTGAACATTCCTGTTTCTGTGTCTCTTAGATCTTAATGTGAAAACGATTGTTTCCTAATGCTTTTCTTTGTTATTTACTTTCTGCTTGTACACCAGCATGATGGACGGTGTTAAGACCCTCCTGGCTCTAATTTGTTGTTTCTGCCCATGTATCTATGTCCTGTCGGCAATGTATTTCTGCAGATATGACAAGGAGAAGGCAGAGGAGCTTAATTTCTTTCACAGATTCTCAGTTTCATACCATGCTGTCACAACATAGTGACAGCTTAACCAAATATGTAAAACCCATATTTATAAAAGCTACATACTGCAGCTTTAAGTCCCCTCTGTGATTCTGATGAGGCATGAATTGTTATTGTAACTACAATTGCAATCTTACTTATTGTGCAGTTCTAGTTCAAGAAATGACAAATAAAAACAATCTAACACTGCACCGCAGGGCATAACTTTAGAAGTGTTAATGTACAATGTGCATTCAAACATTTCACGCCCTAGAATGGCACAGATAATATAAATATGATACATACCAGTGACATGTGGTCACGTGAGGCAGAGCCTCACCTGCCATTATGAAAAAATAATATGTAATGATAAAATAATTTATATAGCCATTTCCACCCTGTGGTTTGTACTATAAAGTACCTATTTTTCATTTAGCTTAACCAATTCTGATTTTTTTTTTTTTTTTTCAAAATCGCTGAATTTTCTTATTTTCCCATTCGAATGCTTGGAAGCGCAGCAGCGAGCTGAGCCTCACCTGGGATTGCGCAACCTCTCGCTAACTGCACTGGCTGCCATTCTGTGGGAGCATGTTCCTCCTGTCTGTACGTCGCCAATAAAATGACTAAAAAACATTTAATATATGGACTGATTTTTCATAATATAGCTTATGTATATATTGTACACTGTTTTTTGTCACCAATTGTGTGTGTAACGTGTTTCGTGTGCGGAGAAGCGATCATAAACGGCAGAGAACAGATTCGAGGTGAGGCAGGTAGTTCTCTTGCCTCATGGCAGGGGGCGCTCATGATCCCAGACATTGTGACTCCACAACTGCAGAGTAAGATACAGTAACGGCGAGCTAGCCATACAGTAAAGTCAAGTGCAGCGATATATTTATAGTTTTCTCCTAGTACCACAGCAATCACTTAATAATTGCAAAATAATATATTTGTAAATCTGATTGTGATTAAGTCAGTGCCTCACCAGCTATGAACCTCACCGCACGTCACTGATATATACATAAGATAAAACAAAGATACAATATTTCATTTACTTTCTCTTATTTACACATTCAATCACATTTTTTCCTTTATATTCTATCAAACACCTGCTGCTTTTGTCAACTAAGATTGTTTTAATTCACTGCCACTTCATCAGTGAAAAGATCAGAGCTTTCATGTGAAAACAGGCATCATATCCTGCTAAGTTCCCAAACGCCATTTATTGGCTGCCAGTGATTACCTTCATTCTTGCCCTGTAGCATTTGTCGGCTCCTCCTCCACAAAACTGGATCTGTCAAATAATCATCCCCACTGGGTAGTAGAGCCTCGCATTTTGTTAAATTGATTCTGGGAGACACTTAAATGAGGAATAAGACGAGGAGCATCTGGGTAAAACGAATAACAGTAATTCCCAATCAAGGAGGACAGTTGGAAGTTGATGATTTGGACCAAAGCAGGTCTCTTTGACAAAGTCTGAGGATAAAAACTAAGCTGATGGATGAGGAAAACGTCTGAGCAAAGGATATGTGCTACCAAAACAGATAGATTGTACGTGAAAAATATAAAAAGATTGGCTGAAAGCTGAGATTTAAGCAGACAAAAAAAGTGGTAGCAAAAGGAAATAAACAATGAAGTGTGTTTGCAGTGAGAGGAGAAAGAACTAAAAAACAAACAAACACACTAACCAAATATAAAAAATAACAGGAAAAGAGTTCATAATTATGAGAAAGGAGAGTGCCAAGTGAAATTTGAGGATTTTTTTGCAGCAGTACAGTTGGATGTCATGGTGCACATATGGCCATACATCCTCATTTGGAGCCCTGCTGTTGCTCTGAACGTACATCGGCTGAACAACACTGAAAAGTTGCTTGTGAAGCCACATAAACTAGCCCGCTGGCAGAGAAGGTGAGTAAGAGGGAAAAAGAAATCCAGCACATTTAAAAATAACAATGTTAGCCACAGTATACCGCTGCTAAAAACTGTTCACACCATGTTACATCCTTAAATTCATGTTCAACGTGAACCGGGGAAGACAAACTCCCAAGCAACATAATGACTTCTGCAGCTGTGAGTTGTACGCGTTATGTACCCAATTTGTACGTAAAACAAGACATGCCTGAAAAGTTTCCATCATGAATTGAAGTCAGTCACAGGAAATATCAACTTGGTTTTTGCAATGAAAATTAATTCCTTAGGGCAAATTATCCTCCTTACAAAACACACATGCTCACAGAGGGCAGACATGCTCCTTCGTCTGACAGCAGGTTTGTGGTAACTCGAGTGAGAAGACAGACCCGCAACCTGACAAGGACAGACAGTGACATCTTTCTCGCTACCTTCCCTCCAGCCCTGAGGGCATTGATAAGACCAGACATTTTAATTTGCTGGGTCAAAACAAATGCATCAAGGCTCTGCTGGCAGGCCACAGAAAACCTAATGGGCAGCTGAGTGCTGCAGCGGCAGGATGAACATGGAAACTCGTTCTGAATACATTACATCATGCCTATTCTTCAGCTTTCTCCTCGTTAAAGATCATTTATCAATTGGATCTTAGCCAAAACAGGATGATCACAATTTGATAGTTAGGAAATTGTATTTTCCTGCTTTCTTAAATTTGGTTTAATATATGAGATTTATTCAGCTTTTTAAAAAATATTTTTTTTAATATTGCTGGTGAACATTTTGTGATAATGTGATGATGTGTGGAGTTCACTTCTAAAGCAATAATTCAACTCATTTTGCATTATTCAGAGCTATGGCTCTCAAATTTCACTTGGGTTACCTTTAGTTGTGAGTACATGAAGTTTTGGCATCGGATATTTAAAAGGTAAATTTTATAGATTAAATGTAATATGGAGCCAAAAGTAGGATATGTTTGAAAATAATTAAAGAATCCTCCAGATGAAAACTAAGCAGATGTCAGTGAACTCACAATAACTGCTAGAAGCTTCCAATGCTGGGTGCGTTGTGTAACGATAAGCTCGGACGTGTGCTTTCAGAGGCACATAAAGGCAATTACAAATACAGCCTTTAATCAGCTGAAGAACATCTCCAGGGTTAAAGGACTAATGTCCCAGCAAATTCTTGACAAACTCATCTATGTGTTCATCTTTGATTATTGCAATAGTGTCTCTACAAGTCGGCAGACACCTACAGCCGATTCAGAAAGCTGCTGCCCGGGTTCTCGCTAATACCAGGAATGTACAGCACATCACCCAGTCCAAAATCCAGCACCCTGTAGCTCAGAGAATAGATTTTTACAACACTTGTGACAGTTTATAGATCATTTAATGCTTTAGCACCAAAATACATTAAAGACCTGATATTACTGTATTAACATTCCGTTAATACAGGAACGTTAATGCAGTATCAGAACCAAACATGGAAAAGCAGGATTCAGTTTTTATGCTCCTATAATCTGGAACGCACTTCCAGAAAACTCGCTGTGTAGTCCAAAAATGTTTCTATAACAAAACTGTCAAATATTTATTTGATCTTGGTGAGAGCCATCTGTTATGTAAGCATTAATTAACTACATTTGCATGCTAGAATGCTAAATAAGATCAGACTTCAACATGGATCATTTTTGACACAGTTTTCATTTTCCTAAGAATGCAAACAGCTGTAATCTCATTTGGGAGTGACTGAACTGTAAACAGCTCTTCAGAAGTGCTTGAACTTCTGAGGATACACAAAAGCAAAAGATTTCCAAATCCATCATTCTCTCAGCATGGCTCACTCCCCAGATGAAAACATATTTGCTCTGCTCAGTGCTTGGAGGTAGGAAGGAGCCTATTACCCTCATGTTGCTTAAACATAGAACAAAGCAAGATACAAGACAATGAAAGGAAACAAGAAATTAAAACAGAAAAGCAGATCTCTTTGAATTCTGTACTGGGGATAAACACAACAGCACAGACGGTTACATGAAAAGGAAGAAAACAAATATAAAAACAAGAAGCAAAAATCAAATAAATGCTGCCATAAAAGCTGTGTGCTGTTAAAGGAAGGATAAGAAATGCCATAAGTACGATTTGACTATAATGGAGTACTTTCTGCAGACACATGAACTTGAACTTTTGACATTTTGTCACAGTACATCACCAGACATTTATATATTTTATTGAAAGCCTGAATGATCAAGTAGCAAAGTATCTGTGGAAAGATGTAATGCTTTTATCTTTATATATTTCTATTAGCAGACCTGCAAACAATAAAATTCTAATTAAAAACCACATTTTGACAAAATAAGAAACATTTTCATTTCAGAAACACTTTTTATGCAAAATTATTCAATAATTAGACATTAAAAATTAAAAACTGAGTTGCTGCCGGTAAGGAACGTCTGTGTTTGCAGCAAAATGTTTAACACTGAAACAGTGTTTTAGGCTTGACTGGCTTTGGTGATAGGCTAATTCCTTTTAGCACAAATTACGCACAACAGTAAATTTTTCAGATTGTTTGTTGAAGCTTAAATGATCCCCCAGTGGTTAAAGAAAAACACCTACTGTATGTTGTCCATCACTGTGATTTACGAGCAAACCAGAAACAGGAATACAAAGATTCTGATGCTGCACTTTGGGAAGTAAAAAATTAAAAAAATAAATTATTATTATTAATAATAATAATAATAATAATAATAATAATAATAATAATAATAATAATAATAATAATAATAAATTAATTTCGTTAAAACAAATTAAGGCATTAAAATCTATGTAATTAATAAAAATGCTTTAAAGTCCCAACTCTAATATTTATAAATAAATGTGGGGTATGCATTCACATACCCCAAAAGTCAACATGTTACAGAACCGCTTTTTCTGCTGTCAGAAACTGTAAAATATTAAAAACAAATAACAACAACAACAACAACAAAAAACCCATCTCTACCAGCTCTGTACATCTGGGGAATCAATGTTTTCCAATTCTTTCCTTCAAAATAGCTCAAGCTCAGTAAGATTCATGGAGAACATCAGATCAGGAGATTCTTTCACCCATTCAGCAGCTGTCTGCAGCGTCTCAGAGTCATCACGGCCCAATTTCCTGCTTCTCTGTTTAATGCTGGAGCTAATTGGCCCGTCATGAGGTGAATAGTCATGTCTTTGTAGCTTTGAAGTTGTGCCATCTTCTTTCCACGATTGAACAATGTTCCTTGATACATTTAAAACTTATGATTGTGTTTTATAACCTAACTCTGCTTTAACCCTCCCCACAGCTTTAGCCCCGACTTGTCTATGTTCCTTGATGTCCATTATGCTGTTTGCTTACTAATGTTCGCCAACAAACCAGAAAAACCTTCAAAGAACTGAATTTAATTTGCACTCAGGTGGACTCCATTTACCAACTTAAAGGCAGATGGTTGTAGTTAATTTAGATGTATCAGAGTTTAGCACCACTTTGTAAATTAGTAAAATCCAAATAAAATACACAGCTTTTAGCAGTTACAATGCAAAATCAGAATAGCTCAAGTGTTTTGATACTTTTCAAGGCACTTTATTTTAGGCAAAAAGATTTTTTTTTTCCAGAAATATTGTTTTAGCTTTCAGTTACCCTGCTCCAAGTTCACATGGCATTTTAATGACTCTAAATATTACAAACCCTCATACAAATCAAAATAAAAAGGATCAAAAAAAGCTATTTTATAAATGAAATAGGCAAAAATAGAACTTGAGATCTGGCAGTTTCAGATGTTGCACACTGCCAATCTGGGAAGGTGCAGAATGAGCCCCTAGTATAATTTCAAGGTGATGCAAATGTTGTCAGTAAAGTAGGACAGCCAGATAAGCTGATGTTGATTCAGAGATATTAAGGAGTCAATTTGGAGTCTTCTTTGATGCCTTCCTGGTTGCTGGGATTCTTCAGTAATGAGCAGGTTCAAGATATTCTGCTCTCTCATCAGCAAGCTTAAAAGCAGGAAAAAAAAAAAAAAAAACAACCTTTGCTCAGCCTGACATGATGTCAAGGTACAGAAAATGGTGAATTCTTAGCTTCTCGTTTTTAGAAATAGAAAGAAAAAAAAGTGGGTTTAGTATTAAAAGTCTGAACTGGTAATAATGGCATTTTATTATGCCTTATTAGTGTACAACAATGAATCGTATATGTCCTCTAGTTGTACTGCTTCCAGACAGATAGCACCAGTGTTCTTCACTGTCTTGTACTTTTTAAATATTCAGCATATTGATCCTTGTTGAGCTACAGCCTTTGGCTTCTGCCTAGCTGAATGTAATAATGATTTGCTAGATGGTCTAAAATAATGTCAATCTGGCTAAAATTCCATTGCTAACTCAAGGTTCAATTCAATTCTCAAGAATTTTTCTTACAAGAACCGTTTTGATCACCTCTGTTTCCATCAACACTTTCATCTTGACAAAAAGAAAACATTTAATTTGCTGGCATTGTATCCACTGCAATATCCACTTATCCCCTTGACAGGAGGTTGACAGATGGGCAAAACAAAATCCCTTTCACCTTGATGAATTGACAGTTGGGAGGGCCATACTGCTGCAATAGAGCCAGTGTTAGCGTGACTGAACTGATGGCTTGAGCTGTTGAAAAAAACACCTATACTCTTAAGAAATCAGTCAGATCATAAAGTGAGTACTAACTCCAAACCAATCAGCCGACACCCCATTTGCCTAATTGTATGAATGTGGGAAAAATTTGAGTGTTGACATCATGCCGCTGAATTTTTAGCCATCTGATCTCTTCTGAAAATCTTGTACAAAATATTCAGCACAGAAAATATATGGCAGCCATGATTTCTCAAAAACCATTTAAATTCTGTCCTCAAGGACAAACAAGTCTTAGTCTTACCTTTACCCAACATTTGGCCTTCCTGCTAAATATTAAATGAGTCACAGTGTATGCTCCCTTCCAACAACACAACACTGCTAAAATCAGAAACTCCAAATCAGGCTGATGTTGAAAGCTTCACCATCATGCCATTACTTAATGTGTTAAACTTATGGCCCACGGGCCAAATTTGGCCTGCCAGAGCTTTTTAGGTGGAGCCTCTAGATTCTGCTATGTAACAGCAATCTGAAGAGTGTAGAACATTTCACCTATAATGAGACACCCAACCATATGTACAAATACATTTTGAACGGTAAAGAATGATCAAGATACAAATATTGTGTTGATGTAGAATGAGTTTTTACCCAAAGACAACAAGTGGCGCTTTGTTTTTTAATAGAAACTAAGAATCAGACAGGAAATAGAGGTGAGGCAATGTTTCACACTTCTTTGACCTGTAAACACCTTGAGGTTAGGCTAACAAATAATGACAATATTCTACAGTGAACACAAATGAACGTATATACCACATGTTCAATTGTTTGCTATGTCTTGGAAGCTGAGGTTTTAAACTTCCCAAATGTTTAAGTTGAAAATATCAGATTAGACACTGAACCTCCACTAAAATAGGACACAAAACAAATCAACTTTAAAAAATTCTGAAAGATTACATTTGTCCTGAAATGTGAAATAAAATAGTTACAGTCCAGGACCATCTAAAAAAACTTTTTTTTGTACACTGGATGCCATGCAAGTCAAGGTATAAAATAATATGTACAGTAAATATTTTCACCTGAGGTGCAGATGAAGGAAATGTATTTCAATAGCAGTAGGAAAGGCTTAACAGAAATCCATCTACTTGATGATACATTTAATGCATTGTAAGACAAATTCATTATGCCGTTTTTATGGTCATTCAGAAGTGGCCTATTCATCTACTTTCTCTAAAAATTCAGAAAACTCAAATATTGCAAATGTTTTATCCTGTCAGATGCAATCCAAGACAAATAAAAGCTCAAAATTAAGCTTACTTCAAGAGAAAACAAAACAGAAGATGGCAATTATTCAACTTGTCAATTTAAAATTTGAATGTAGTTTATTGACAGAGAAGAAAAGGTCTAAACTCATGATTTTCTTTGTTGTTGGATTGGAGATGAGAGTTGGAGGATTTCCGATAAAAGATAAGCTGGTCAGATAATTACATGAAATGAATGCTATCAAGATACTAGCACAGCCTGAAGCAAAGAATCCCCAGGTCACGAATGAATTTACAACTTCTCAAGGAAAGAAGGAAGAAGTATGATAAAGGAAGAATTTATCTCTAGCCTCTTTGGAGAATTACACTGCTGCACTACAACAGTTCAACAAAAGAATAATTAAAAAAAGAATGTCTGGAGGCTGAACTGGTTAATGGTTTTCAATACCATTACACGGATTTAAATTGTGGTGTTTGGAGTGCAATTCAAACTCAGAAGACCAATTTGAGTGTGGGAGTGAGAGAGAATTTTGCCAATTTATTTCAGTTCACCATTCTTGCCCTGAATTTTTAAATCTTCTGCCTCCACCTCCAGTAATCCTCACCTCGAAGCCAGTTCACATGTGTGCACAGCTATAATTGAATTCCCCCTATTTTTCCAGTGTAATCACAAAGTAGTCCTCATCTCTGGCTGTTTTATGTGTTCATATCACTTCCACTCCATATCTGAACTACACCAGGATTCTGTCAGGGAGATTTTACGACTCCAACACACAAAATAATACAATAACTTGCACGGCTGGGTTGAAAAACATATAATTTGTCACCCATTTTGCCACCGTCTTCATTGCTATGTTTAAGTATTTGAAGAAACCAAAAACACAGAGAAACGTTTGGTGTGACATTGTATATTGCCGTTAGAGGTTGTGCACCTGCAAATCTCATTTTCCCTCTTGTTAAGTGAAGTCAGGTGATCAGAAAGAAAGTGCAACAAAATGTATGTCTTTATACTCTAGTCTAAGGGACGGATCGTTCTGGGTAAAAAAAAATATATATTTAAGACTGTGCAGTCTTAAATAAGTGCTGCCTGAGGAAACGTAAAAGGCGAGTATTTTTAGAGGAGTTTAAAAGCAACATGGTTCAGTAAATCACTTTAAATTTGACTTACTTTATTTTGCTATTTTATAAGACATTTATCAGGCTGGTAAATATGAACAAATTATTACACTGTCATGGACAGTCATAATATTTCAAAAACCTTCAGCAACTGTTGTAAACAAACATGATAAGTTGAGCAAATAAAAGTTTGTTTTAACCATGTTTTGCAAAACATTTTTTTTTTTTGGTCCTAAATTTCCACAAACTAGTTACACAAGCCGTCATGTGCACAGTGAGGTCCAAAACTCTGCATCTCGACAGTGAACAGATCGTCTCCCTGCAGGAAAATGATGTATAAGTCAACCAGCTCAATAGCAGAGTCAAGAGGACAATTAAACACTGAAATAAGTCAAATGAAAAACTTATTCTCAGACTGTTTTACAGTGGTTATGTTTTAAATGGCAAGTAGTGTGACATCGTTGTCTTTGGAAATGTGAGTTGGAAAAGTTTTTAAATTAGACGTGGCAATACCAACTACCAAGTAGAGTGTTAAAAAAGTATATATTTAGCTTCCTATAAAAGATAGCATGCCATTTCTATGCTATGTATAAGTAGGAGTCCCACATGCAAAGTAGGTTGTTGGAACCTAGATACTTTTACCACTAAAGTCCGATGTCATCATAACAGAGTTGTCTTTTATACTTCTGCTTTACATGCACAATGCTTACAGCAGTTCTTCTTTCAAACAGTAGAAGTAGCAACAGGAAGTGTTGCTATACCTAACAACCGGCAACAGCAAAAGCATTTCTCATATACAAACCTAACTACACAAGTGGGCTCTCATAAACATTACTCATGTCTTAAGATTTATCCTTTTTTTTTTTTTACAAGAAATGCACAATAACCTTGCAAAAATGGGTATGAATCTGTTGGTGACACTATTCGAAAGGCTACCTGCGACAAGTATAAATTTACCTGTGGCTTCCAAGCTGCTCCTTTCCTCATTACATTCTGGATTGCCTCACTGCTCCAAGGTTTCTTTTCATCAACATGAGAATGTGGGACACACAGTAAAAACTGTGACAAGAAGCCAAGAACTGAAAGGCAATCTTCAGACACCAGTCAATTTATCTTCCCTTTTTTAAAATCTTAATCTACCCTATTTAGTTCTTTTGTCATTCCCATGCACCTTTAACAAAGAGTTATCCGAGCCAGAAAAAAAAAAAAATTGTGCTAGTTAAATTACAATTAATTATTTATAAGCTAAATATCTGACAGTTACTTTCAGCAGTGTTCTACAAACCAAGTCTTATGAATATGTAAACATTTACTGTAAATAATGTACTTTTTGGAACTGTGAAAACATTTGAACTAAAAATGACATTTTGTTATCAAAAGTGTACACACCCTTGTTGAAATGTCAGGTTTTTGTGATAAGAAAATGAGACCATTGCTGATAGCTTTCTACAATGACTTCTTCTGAGCCTGTGTAACCTTTTTGCAAACTGTTGTATTTCTCAAAGGACACAAATGTGAAAAAGTCAAGAAAATCCAACTGTGACAGCTGAACTTTATTTCAGGTTGATCAGATTAAATGTAATAATTGTTAGGCATGGACATGAGAAGATTGATGGAAATTAACCAAAAGGTTTTTTTTAGGAAAGCAATAGTAAAAGACTGTGCACAAGTTTGCAACCAGTTTATTGCACCATTATGTTTACATCTATCTCCAAAAACAGATTTGTTTCTGGAAGGTGAACTGTTCAGGATAAATGTCACATTATCTGGGCAAAGTTTAGTAATGATTTGCCATTATTTCACATTAGAAAATATAGGCCTCTTAGAGGTGTAAAGACTAAGGAGCTAATAAATCCCTTTATATATATATTTTTTGGTTTTACTCCAGAACTTATGCAAGAAAGCATCTCAACTTGTTCCAGCTGTGAGGAGGTGAAAATTAATAACCAACCACTCTGTTTAACTGGCTCTGTTTAACTGCATTCTGTGGGAGGCCAATTCTTTATACATTCCAAAGGAGTCCTGTAACATCAACAAAAATCGTATTAATAATAAATAGCACCAGAGAAACTTTATGCAATGACTGAAACCACTGAAGATAACTGCACAAGCAAAAGTTATTACAAATTCAACCTACTGCTGTATCTGTCTTCTTATCTATCACAGAAAGACAGTTTGGCAGAAGGGAAGATTGCATGAAACCCATTATTGTGGGTCTACTGTGGAAGGCAATCAATGTCACTTAACACTTTGTAGTAAACCCAGCCCAATTTAGCAGCAGTTAATGATAATTGAGCAATCTGCAATCTTAATTAGTAAAATATTAAAGGCCTTTTGTAGGCACTTCAGCTTTGATGGATGGCACAGACCTGTACCATCCAGTTTGATGTTACAGCATTGACTTGCCCAAACCAACTCTGTTTAAGTAAATACGAAGAGAAAAGAAATATGACACAGCTTGTGGTTGTTGTTTGAAGGATAATGCAGTGCAACCGTAAAGTACTCACAGTGCTTCACTTTTTCCATATTTTGTGTTACTCTAAATTGCAATAAGTTAATCTATTTCCTCAAAACCTCACACAAAATATCCCATTAAAACAGTGAGGCAAAAAGTTTGAGTCTTCTGAAAATTTATGAAAAATAGATAACATCCCCAAAAATCACATTTATTTAAGTATTCACAGTCTCTGTCATGAAGCTCAAAGTGGACATGTTTCTACAGCTTCAATTGAGTCCACCTGTGACCGCATGTGCCTTTATAAGACTTGTTTTGTGTTGTTTCTGGGACTGACAGTCCAACGGGGCGCCCCAGTTCCCCTGTGTCTGACCGTGGCATCAGCCGCACTCCTCCTGAGCGTCATGCTAAGGCTAAAAATCTAAAATCTTTATAATGAGCCAAAACCATAAACATTGCAAATAAAATCCATATTTTAAACAGAGAAGCTGCTAGAAAATTTGTCCAAGTTGTCATGCAAAACAAACACCCAAATAAAGTAAAAAGTAAGAAAAAAATGAAGTTGGTTTAAAGTATAAATAGAACAAATCAAATGACAATAATATGACAGTGACTGATGTAAATCTTCTCTTCACATGGAAATAAATTTGCATGAATTTTTAAAGTACTGTTTCTTCAAAATTTAGAAAATAATTTCAAACAGAAAAGTCGACAAATACAGGCAGCAGACAAAAATGTAAAAGAACACACTCAGGACATTGTGCTCATCATTCCTATTCCCCTGGATACATGGGCTCCCTGTGTAATTGAATCAGAATAACTGTGATCAAAATGTTGTTCATCTTAATTAGCAAAGTAAAACAGCAGCATGTAGAAAAAGTTTCTACATGCTGTTCTTATGTGGCGGGCTGCCCATTACAAGCGGTGAGGAGTACAACGATTGCACCTTGCCAACACAACTTAGTGTTCGCTGCACAGTGTGATAAGCAAAGTAATATTAAACTATTTTCTTCATTAAAGTAGAGAAGTTGTTATGTGGAAGTGTATGAAACAAAATATTATCCAAGCAATCATTAGATCATAGTAGCTTAATTTTTCACAGACCCTAATGTCTCACTGTTTGATCTGCGTTCCAAAGCCATCTTGGGTTTTTCTGGTGTTTGCACTAACCAAATGACAACTGTTCCTGTTATTTGACATCTTTAGCCAACTGTAAACATAGGTTAATTTCTTAATTTGGAAAAGTTATTTTTCAAGCTTAGAGTTCTCTGCTTTTCAAACATGCACCTAAATTGAACAACATTGCCCACATCTCTTAAGAACTACTATTAAGTCAAGACTTATGACTGTGTTGATTAAAGGTTTTTATAAATTCTTCAATTTTTATGTTGAATTTTATTTGGACAACTCCAAATAAAAATATATATATATAGAGGCTAGCTGGTATAATGTGTTAAAGGATTCCAGTTTTCATTAGACCATATATACTGACATTGGCTGTCTTTCTACATGAAAGGCTTGTTACAAGTTGGACAGTATTCAATATGACCCCACCCTAAAACAAATTATCTAAATTTTGTAGCCTACTTATTGGTCCTCGTGATATAAATCTAATCTATGAGATCACCTTTATTTTTAGGCCCTAGAAGAGATATTTGTTTTCCTCAAAACTCAGCTGTTTACATTTCTTTGGAAACAGTGTAGAAATTGGTAGATTTTTTAAAAATGTTCCAGTTAATTGTTCACATGAACAATTAATCAACTACTTTAAAATATTGTTACACACATTGTTAAACTGATCCATTCTTTCAGTAACAAAACCCTTAAATTCCTCAGGGTGTATGTCAAAAATGCATGAAGTTTAATTTGGGATCACATTTAGGGCTTCCGGCTATTTTATTAAGCCTGTGGAAAGCCAATCACAAGTTGTTGACAAAAGGTCTATTGATTACAACATCACACAGAATACCAAATGTCCGCAAGATGAAAAGGAGCAACGATGAATACATTTGTAACCGAGTCCCTTAAGGGTTTTATTGCCCGTCTGATGTTTTTGGACTCAGTGATTAAACTGAGTTGAAGCAATCCTTATTATCAATCATGAAATTGTGTCAAATGGAAATCGGGGGATTATGCCACAATTATTTTATGCCAACATCGGCCTCAAAAGCCACGATGCAAGAAGCGGTTTTCCAAATAATGGATTTTCCCACCAGCCTTTGCAGCCAGCACCCAGTCATGCTTCTCTTTTAATATGAGTTAAAAATGCCTCTGAGGCCATAGAAAACACAATTTAAATAATCTAAATGAATCTGGATTTAAAAGTCTGAACAAACTGAGCTGAATGCAATTAGGGTAATGCCATGCAGAAAATCTCCAATAGCTTGGCGACAGTTCGAAGGCAGTTCATTCTGAGGAATTTGATCCAAACTGAACAGCTGAAACTGAACTGCAGACAAGTGATAACGACTGTTTAGACCGGTCTCCTCTGTCGTTGAAGGCTTTTTCTTGTTTGGACAGAATGTTAGACTGAGAAAGGCTTGAAAAGTTTGTGCAGTCCTGTTGAGAAGGCATCTATATCAGACTGGCACTTGGAAGGAAGGTCCTTTTGCTTTCTATTTCAGATAAACCAAGGACATATTCTTTGAAACAAACATTACTACAGGAATGTAAGCACAGAAAGTTCTCCTAATGTTTCAACTTTAAGGAAAACTTCTGAATAGCTTAACTAAAATATGCTGGTATGCAAAATATTATCCACAATAGGCAAGTTTAGCAGATGTTTATTTTACATTTTGCTCAGCTCCAAGTGTCCAACATCTGCATAAATAAGTGTTAAGCATAATATTAAAACAAATAATTTATTCTGGTATTATTTTAGACAAATAATTTATAGCAAAGCTGGTAAAGTACAAGCACTTTTAACTTGTTTCTAAAATGTGCTATACAAATAAACTTGACCTAATAAGGACTGCAACATTTTGGGAAGCATTTAAAGTTTTTTATTTTTCTTTTTTTCCTGGCATCTACATTTACATTTACCAGTACAAACTTTAAATGTATTTTTTATCATCCAGTTACAGAAATCCTTTCAGATAAACATCAAAATGGTGGTAATAGCAAGAACCCCAATTACTGAAAAAAAAAAAAAAAAAAAAAAAAAACGTGCAAAGAAAAACTGGTAAAATTACAAAGTCAAAAATTAAGAAGCTACTCATTCGAGTACAACTGATAATCAAAATAACAGGTATATTATGTTGGCAAAGGTGAAAAGATCTTTCATCTTTTGCCTTTTTGCCAAGTCAACCACCATTACTGGATTCTAACTCATGAAAGTCACAAAGATGTCCTGAGAGTAAACAACATACTTTGTGAAACAAACTACCATAATGAGCCACCAGATAAAATTGGAAATAGTCTCCAGCATTAGTGCAAGCAGACATTTGTCTCCTGTCAGTACCATCACTCTAGCTCAGCGCTGATGATGGGGACACATCCTACTGTGCTAATGGACCTTAAAGCTTTTTTTTTTTTTTTTTATAGGAAGATGCTGTTTTGCAAATGGCACATGGAGAAAGTGGCAGACTGCCTCAACACCCATCACCTGAGACCACTCAAGAGCTAAGACAAGAAAGCTGACAAATCCACATATACACACAGATAACGCAGAAGCTGAAGCTCATTAAACCATCAACACCTCCTGAAGTGAACCTCTTCTGTTGGGCTGGATGGCATTGAGTCACTGGCGCCTCCTTGGAATGCCTCATTTACCCCAGCAAGAGCAGAATGGGCAACAAGAATGTTTAAATGCACACTATTGCTAAACTTAGCAGGAGTTTGGTCCGCTTGAACAGTTAGCATTTTATATACATATATAAATAAAATACATACTACAAATTTGTAGAAAGAATATAACAGTGCAGCTACAAACAACATGATTTTACACTTAGAACAATGCTGAGATAAAACAATGCTGTTTATTTAATAATGACCTACCCTTGACCCAACCATCAACATTTCCTGAAGTGAACCTTTAGGAGCTGAACCTTCAACGCACTCCGTTATAGTCAATACTTTTGATTGTATAGCGACATTTTTCTCCCACTGCTATCCTAAGAGGTAAGAAAACATTTGGCATCTTTGTTCTGACCTGTTAAAACCATTGGGTTTTAATTTCCAGAACATGTTTAAGTAGAAAAATAAATTATTTAATTATGTAGCAAATCCTGACACAAGTTTATGTCACACCGAGGCTCTCTGTAGTGAGACCAACCCCAAACCCAGGACAGAAAAGAAATGCTTACTCGGTCTTTGACTCCTGTGATCAAAGCACATCGACAGCTCAGCAAAGGCAGCAGCTATTTCATAATTTCTACGTTAAACAGTAATCCCTCTTGGTAATTTGGTGTGCCCGAAACATAAAAGAGGAGAGTTATAATGTTATCTCTTGACTGTACGCTAGGGCAGAAGACAAGAGGAGCTCAAATATAATATTCAATTGTCTAAAGTGCATTTAATCATCAATGTAGATTTGATGCTTGTAAGTTTCCTTCAATGTGCAACATTCTAATTATTCCTGTCTTTATTTGATGAAGTCAGTGAAGAAGAAAATGAGAAATAAAGCAGAGCAAGAGGTCAATTACAGCGCTGAAAAACTGAATGTCATCAAAAGAGCGCTTTCTTTTATTCGTCCTCCAATATCCATCAATGTATCAGTCGGTCAGTAAAAACTGAAGGACATATGTTTAAGTAAGCAAAACAAAAACAATCGCGGATAAAACGTGTTGTAAGCAGCTGACCGTGTGAGATCGAATATGTCAATCAGAACGTGTTGCAGCAAAGCAAATACATGGCTGTAGATCTTTTTTCTCTCCTGATGAAAATGAAGGGAGCAGTGGAGCTTAAATTGCTACGAGCTAAAATGTACCACCAAAACCTTTTAAATTAGACTATTTACAATGACTTTTCTGCCACAGACAATTGTGGTGGATGTTTTTTTCAAAGAGGGAGAATACTGAGATGGAGCAGGTCACATTAATACAGGTATTTACTCAAAAACAGATTTTCTACACTGTTTGAACTTGCAATCCACAGGCAAACTGAATATTTGGTAACAAAAAACATTTGTTCAAGGTCTGCATTGTTTGCAGTATGGAAATTTTATCCAATATGGACATTATCGAGTATTCATATATTGTTGATTTCATCATGTGGCATATATTACAGTACTTTTGGTGAAGATCCCACAGACTGCAGCTGCAAAGATTGTTTAAAAAAATAGAGAAAAAAATATCCAAAGGGATTTTGGTCTCTAACAAGCATCTAATCTATTGACTTACATTACAAATGTCATGTCATCTACTATAAATCAAATGATTATACTGCTGGCAGCATTTGCATTATTCACCTTGTATTTATCTTTTGCCCCCGCTTTTAGCGTCAAGAAATTTTCAGGCTGCAACTGTCAGATTATTTAAAAGCTTTTGGCTGCCTAAATGTGCCATGTCTGACACCGTGTAGGTAAATTCACACCTCTAATAACATTCCACAAAAAAACTCTGTCAATTTTATTTAAATCAGTGTTTCCTTCTAACGGTAGAATTGCTGGGGAGGTGTTGAAATTTGGCTTTTAGGTTTGCCATCAGCACTAGAAGTTGAACAAAAACATAACAAATTACATGGAAAGAATAGGACATGAGTTACATTTTGGAAAATGTGTGGGATGTCTAAATGGAAGGAAAGCAGGGTCATTTACAAACAAATGCTTTTATGGCAAAAAGCTTAGAAATCATTCAATATATATA
>CAEGAE010032194.1:0-20871 GCA_903067095.1 Girardinus metallicus | reverse complement strand
ACATGTGTTTTATGTCAGCAGACTCATTCCAGGTGACTCATATGAAACTGTTTCATGTTCCAGATGAAGATGAAGCCAGTGATGTCACATACGCTCACAAAAACACCAAACAGAAAACTTATTATGCTGCGTTTGATTTTGGCTTAGTACATTTGAATTCATTTTTAAATTTACTATTCCAATAGGACGGCATCATGACCCACAAGAGGGCGCTGTTTACTGTGAGGACAGCAGCTGCAGGTCTAGAAAGCAACAATAGAGTTTGCAAAAAATGATGACATATTGAATAATTTACATTAATGTATATGTTACCATTTAATGATGTAGTATGGCCTTTACTAAAGGAATGTTTTCTTTTTCTTTCCTCTTTGCTTTGACATTAATTTTTGTTACATGCATTCTCTTTCTCTCCATTTACATGAGAGCTGATGGTAAAATATGAAATTATTTATATAAATGAAGAAAAAATATGTAAGATCACTTTATACATCTTATTTCACTAGTCATTAATTTGTTTATATAAACCAAAGCAAACCATTTTATTAAAACATTTTGTTCCCTATCTAAACACGAGACTTTTTTTCTTATCGAACATGTTGACTCAGCGCAGCTTTTTTTTTTTTTAGCAATTATATATTCTGATAAAAATTTAAAACAAATCTTTTTTTTTGTGTATGTAATCTAGTATTAGGTTATTATACACCATTTAACCACAGTGTGTCATAATAAGAAGCTGCTCTACTGTCTGCAACAAGTTCTATTGTTAATCATGTCAAAATGCTTTCATATTCATATCACTATTTTTTCCACACTTTAAAATAAGAGACAAAGAAAAGCATTTTTATCAGTTAATTAGACTTGATGTTTAATTCTCAGGAGTGTGTCAAGAGTGTATCCATATTCTACAAAAGCATGATTTCCAGGACAGACATTATTAGATCAAATGATGCATGTACATAGATATATTATATATCATATAATTCAGAAGAAAAACGAAATACACACGACCTACAAGAGTTTGCTTTGCATAAATGTGTATTTTGCTTAAATGTACTGGTAAACAAAATGTACAGGACTGTAAAAAGTAAATGTTACATAATTCGTTCTACATAAAAAAATAAAAAATAGAGATAAAAAGTTAATTATTGATTTTTTTCCCCCCCTTTATACTAAAAGAAACACCATGGCTGTGGAATTACAACTCATAAGATTTAAGGGTTAACTTATGCACACACTGACTGCCGTAGTGTAGAGTATTGTGTTGATTTACAATCCAAAATGATCAATTTAATGATAAAGAAGCAGGGAGAGGTCTTGCTACCAAAGAGAGTTTAAAAGTTGACACAGATGAAGTTAAACTCTTCTCTGCCATTCTTTTGGAACCACCTATATTCCCCTCCTGTCTCCATGGCTCCAGACATGTCGCAGTCACCAACTTGTCCATCAGAGGCCTGATATACATAACTGACCACATCAGGACAGACAAAGGACCAGAAAGACTGAGAGCAGATGTAGCGAAGTCCTATCCAAACAAAAGGAGTTGAAGCAAACTGGACATTTTCCTGAACCAGTCTCTGATCATCCTGGTTGGTGATGGTGACCATGTCATGGTGGTTCGTTCTGCAGTAGGTTAAGGCGTCAAGCCAGGTTTTATTTTCTTTGATCAGGATCAGTCTATTTTCTGGGACACAAAACAAAAGAAGCATCACTGTAGCCACTTTCATTAGCACCGTTCTATAACAATGGAGTTTGTGATAAAAAATTAAAGATACTGTAAAATGTGACTGATTTGTTCTAGAAAATGTTTATACAATATGTAAATATTGACTGATATTATGACATTGTGACAATTAGACAAGTTACTCCGTTCTATTCACACGTCCAGGAAAAACTCACCATCATAACAGATGAAGGGTTTTTTATTGTTACAGTTCTCATTCTTCCATCTGCCTCCATCACTAAACACAGTCATGGCACATTGACCACTGTTGAGCCTCTGATTATTAAACTGTAGATTCCAGTGTCTGAAGGAGGAACTGTTTCCATCTGACCACCTCCAGGTGTCACTGAACAGACCAATAAATATGTAGTTTGAATTTGCAGTCATTAAATTTAACCCCTTGTTCACTTCTTCATCCTGTAGCTGCTTCAATCCACTGATCAGGTCTGTTTGTTTCTCTCTGCAGTAACTCTGAGCTTCCAGCCAGGTCTTTGCTTCATTAATCAAATGGTATTTCTGTGATGAATCTTTGTCTGTGAAACAAAGGAGTCACAACATAAAGCACTATTAAGTGTAAGTCCTAAAAATAAACATTAACCGGAGGATCCGGGCAAACTCAAAAGATTATTTTTTCACTTTTATAGCAGAGGAAATTATTACGGGATATGCAAAAAATTAAACCAGGTATTGTTTTTCTTTCAAATTTAATATGACATTATTTACAGGAAGAATAATAAAAACTAAATGATTTTGAACTGAAACTATTGCTTATTTCTCTTTTACTTCTAAAATAAGAATCTATATTAACAAAAGAAACAGTGGTCCCACCATTATGGCAGATAAATGGATGACGTTTATTACAGGATAAATCTCCCCACTTGAAAGAAAGAGGGGCGCTTTTCCATATGATCACACAATTTTGACCTTCAGATCCAAGATTATTTGGTTCGTCTAGTGCCCAGTTTTTCTCACTTTCATCAAACTCCACTCCAGGCAGAGACCAGTGCCATGCTCTCTCTGCATTTGTTTGATCACAGAGACCAATCCAAGCTTCACTCTGATCTCCAGCTGAGATGTTGATGAGTCTCTTCATGTCCTTCATGTTAGTCACTGTGGCCAGGTCAGTGTGTTTCTCTCTGCAGTACTGCTGAGCTTCAGTCCAGGTCTTATTATCTTTAATGTAGTGAAACTGACAGTCCATCACACAACATTGACCTAAATACATTCAAAAACTTGTTGGAGTTATTCACAATACGTTTTTAAAATACTGTACAGTACTCAGTTTACCAACTTCAGAACGAGAGTTAAATTAGCAAAATACTACAACAATATTGTTTATGGTGAACCACTTACTTAACAAAATGACCAACAGATTCCACTGCATGTCTGCTCTGTCAGATGGATGAGATTTGCACTGTTATATTTGCACATTGAAGTTGGAAATTAATGTCTAGAATAAACAAATGAATTAAAAGATGTTTTTAGAAATTCATTGAAAAAAATTTTTTTTTTTTTTAGAAAATCAGTAATATGGTATTTATTTATCAATAATTAATTGCCAAATCTTCAAGAAGTGTAGAGTTTTATCAAAAACTAACTCACAGGATGAATTCTTAAACAACTACTAAAAGTATAGAAATTCTTATTTATTCAGGTAATTAGACAAGTTAACAAATTAGACAAATATTACTTCAAGGTAAAACAGAAGATGCCTGGAGCACATTGATCAGTTTTCATCCTTATTGTGCAAACTTTGGATTTTTCTGAGCCATTTTCTTCACATCACTGAACTGTTAAATAGTTATTTGACATTGCTATTCTTAACAGTTTGTGATGCATGTTAGCATTTGTTATTGAGTGAAAATTGTGGTGCGAAGTGAACACATGGCTGAGTTCCACCCCTACTTTGTTTGGACCAATAAGCCTGTAACGTGACTTTGATTTGCGTTTTGTCCACCAGTTACTTAATTTTTGATCATTTAAATCCCCCACACATTTCCAGGTTGTCTGTAACTAAGTCGCTGTTGCTGAGTTCACACATGGTGTTGAAATATTACCGTCCATGAAGTTTGCACATTGAACTGAAACATGATCATTCAGTTCCATCACATTCTGCTTTTGCAAGTCTGATGTCTTTCAGCGCAGCCATCTCCAATGCAGCTGTTTGTTTAGAGATGCATTCAGTGAACTAACTTCATTAATAATAATTCAGACTTTAAGCTGCCGATAGTATTAATACTTTGAGGCTTTTATAGGATAAAATAAAATATAAAAACACACAGAGTTAAGCTTTCCCAGTATGGTTTAAGACGTGTCTCATTTTCAAAAATGATAGAGTTTTGTTAAAAACGTATAAAACTCTCTATATATATTTTGCCACACAATTTTAGAAACATGCTTCTGCAAATGTGAACAAATTACAGATATTATACAGGCATATTATTATCAATATGAATAATAAGATGAAGAAACAGATATTCTAGCACTTAATAAACCCATGGAGGCATATCTGCCAATAGGAATAGTGGAGTGAAAAACACATTGGAGTTCATCAAAACATACAGTGCACACAGTAAGCTACCAACGTTCTGATATTTACATAGATATTATAAAGTCACTATACACTCATTTCTGAGAGAAAATAAAATTGGATTTACTTTTTCTCAAGTTTTTAACCGGAGAATTTATGCAGATCCACTTACCTTAGAAAAAAATCAACAGATGATCCACTGATTTCCCGCCAATGTCCTTTAAATGTTTGTGCTGATAAGGTTTTTTTTTCCCTAAATGTTGCTATCTTAACTGCTTGTGATATGTTATCATGTTCTCACATGGTGTGAAAATTGTTGTGAGAGTGTGAATTAAACACACAAGTAAGGTCCACCCCGAATTTGTTTTGACCAATAAGCTTTTAGCAGCTTTTCCTATGATTGCTGGACATCACTTCCTTGATTTTCTGGGGGTTTTTTGTTTTGTTTTGTTTGTTTTTTTCCCCATACGTTTCTAGGTTGTCTGTAATTACATGTCATGTTGCTGCGTTTACTTATGACCCTGACAAAAACACACATAGTAATGAAACATTAATCTCCAGGAGGTTTGTACAATGAAGCTGAAAACTCCTGCTTTTAAAAGCTTGAATTCTTGGAACATGAGAACATGTCGGCTAATAAAACAGTGAAAAATGTACACCTGGTCACATCCTCTTCCTGGGATTATGCACAAAAAAAAAAATTCCCCAAAAGTTTCCCGCTTGTACATCCTGGATAAACGGTGACCTTTGTGAACTCAGTAACGACATATAAAATATTCAAACCTTGTGAGAACATGTCACGCTACGCCTACAATTATATACGCTTCAGTGAAAATGTTGTTTAAAAGCATATTTCTTTATTTAGTAAAGAAGTTGTTGACTGAGTTAAGATCCAGGTGGACGAGCCGCTCCTCCTCATCACTAGCTTACAAAACGTTTGATAATCTGCTAATATCAAAAACCCAGAGTTATGTCTGGGTTTCCCTCCTGGATCTGATTCTCACTCAACTTCATCTCAAATTTCCAGAAGAACTGAATTCACCCATTCACTCTACATCCTTAACTTATTACCTATAATTTCAAAATTTAAGATTATAAGACTGTTAAATAACTTCATCGATTACTATTTTCCATTTTGTGATATTTCCTGTTATGAAGCGTTTCTTGTTCGGTTTCCTATTTTCATACTTCCTTGACTGCTCTGCTCTGCTTTTCATAGAGTTTCCTTGTTTGTTCGTGAATAAAACTCATTACATTAATTAGGTTTTACTTCCTGGCGAGAGTCTCTAACATCGGACTGCTGTCTAAATAGTGAAACAAAATGCAAATCAGAGTTTACAGAGAGTCCTGATGCACAAACTGCTTCCTTCTCTCATCAGAGCTCCTGTTTGTAGCTGCAGCATTTGAATATTGAAACGCTGAGATCAAATTATCTCATGGAAAACTTTCAGATCTGGATGTCAAAAACTCTTTATTCTTGAAAAGACTCATAATATAACTGTACATTTTTTCATTGACAAAATGAAAAGTATATTTCATTGAAGTTTGCAAAAGCAGAAATTATTTAACTAACAGATTATCTGTTCTATGAGATCTAATATGATCTTGATAAATTATCAAAATTTCAAATTGAAAGTCTTTGTTTTACTTTTGAGATGAGTTTTAACTTTGGAACTTCAGTTTGGTAATTTCATGAGCCGTATAGAGCAGTGTGCAAAAATATGTTGAAAATACTGCAAAGCGGAATAATTTTACGGGATATTTACTGAAACTTATATCAATTTCATCCACAATAATCTCCTCAACAAAAGTGATAAACATTTACGACTGCTTTATGTTGCATCAGCAGATATGTTGCATAATAGATACATTATTTAAATTAAACCAACATCTCTATCACTACTGAGATTTAGATAATAATACATCAAATATTCTGACCTTCAGATGTGTCATTGTTTCGTTTTTTCTAAAAAGCAACATTTAATATATTATTTTATTGCTTCTAGATTTGCGATAGCCTCATTTCTGCAGCAACGATAACTTCTGATCACATGAACCAGATGAAATCCAAATTGTGAGCAGGAGAGAAGGAAAAAATTGTATCTTAAATTTAATGAATAAATAAATCAGTGGATGTTTTGGTTATACTTTATTGTCTTCTTTTGCTTCAATATAGTGATCAGTTAAACATGTGAGCAATCTGGGTAGCTTGAGAATATAAACATGGATATTATTAGATCAAATTTAAAACAAGTTATGTGTGAAAAACGTAAGTACATGATACATATATATGATGTAAAACATAACATAAATCTACACAATATAATCTACTATGTGAACTCTTTTCCTTTTCCACATATATCAGTATTTATATACAAGATTATGACAATAAGTGCCGTATAACACATCACTTATTCACCTGGTGGATGTTTAGAACAGATGAAGTTAAACATCTCAGTATCATTTTTTTTAAACCACAGATATTCTCCTCCGGTCTCCATGGCTCCAGACATGTCACAGTCGTCCATCGGTCCATTTTGGGCCGAGTTGTTGTATCTGACTATCTCGTCACTGACCCAGAACCACAAATCCAGAGTGCAGGCGTAGCTCAGCCCAATCCAGACGTGAGGAGTTGAAGCAAACTGAGCTTTTTGCTGGACTAATCTCTGCTCGTTCTCATTGGTGATGGTGACCAGGTCATGGTGGTTCCTTCTGCAGTAGTTCAGGGCTTCCTCCCAGCTTTTATTTTCTTTGATCAGGATCAATGTACTTTCTGTTGACATAAGGAGAACAACAAACATCTCGTCTGTGGCTTTGTTCCAGTCATTTTTGTGAACCATCCATCCATACATCCTCCCCTCTCTTCCTCCCACAGAAGAGCATATGAAAAATAAAATGACAACTCACCATCATAACAGATGAAGGGTTTTTTATTGTTACAGTTCTCATTCTTCCATCTGCCTCCATCACTAAACACAGTCATGGCACATTGACCACTGTTGATCCTCTGATTGTTAAACTTCAGATTCCAGTGTCTGAAGGAGGAACTGTTTCCATCTGACCACCTCCAGGTGTCACTGAACAGACCAATAAATATGTACCTTGAATTTGCAGTCATTAAATTTAACCCCTTGTTCACTTCTCCATCCTGTAGCTGCTTCAATCCACTGATCAGGTCTGTGTGTTTCTCTCTGCAGTAACTCTGAGCTTCTAGCCAGTTCTTTGCTTCATTAATCAAATGGTATTTCTGTGATAAGTTGTCTGTGAAATAAAGAAGTCACAACACAAAACTCTTTCATATGTAAGTCTTAAAATAAACATTAGTGAGAGTATTTGGACAAAAACCAAGAACTGTTTTCTCACCACTATAGCAGATAAATGGATGATGTTCATTACAGGATAAATCTCCCCACTTGAAAGAACGAGGGGAACTTTTCCATATGATCACACAATTTTGGCCTTCAGATCCGAGATTATTTGGTTCCTTTGGTGCCCAGTTTTTCTCATTTTCATTGAACTCCACTCCAGGCAGAGACCAGTGCCATGCTCTATTTGCATCTGTTTGATCATACAGACCAATCCAAGCTTCCTTTATATCTCCTAGTGAGATACTGATGAGACTCTTCATATCCTTCATGTTAGTCACTGTGGCCAGGTCAGTGTGTTTCTCTCTGCAGTACTGCTGAGCTTCAGTCCAGGTCTTTTTCTCATTAACATAGTGATACTCATAGAGCTGACAGTCCATCAGATAATTCTGAGCTACAAACAAAACAAAAATAAACTTGTTTTAAATTACATTACATCATCAGCTTTATCCATCCATCCATCCATCCATTTTCATTACACCCTTGTCCCTTAGTGGAGTCGGGAGATGCTGGTGTCTTGTCTCCAGCCACATTCCGGGTGAGAGGCGGGATCACCTGGACAGGTCACCAGTCTGTCGCAGGGCAACACAGAGACAGACAGGACGAACACACATGCACACACACACACTCACACCTAGGGACAATTTGGAGAGGCCAATTAACCTGACAGTCATGTTTTTGGACTGTGGGAGGAAGCTGGAATCAACATCTTTATGTGAAACAGAAAAAATATATTCTTGTGTTAACATCCAATTGTTTTATGCAGGCACATTAAACTGCAATCATTTTAGATAAAATCTCAATAACAATATTTATGGGTGAGCTTACCCATTACAGTAAGAAGAAACAGATTCCACTGCATATTTACTCTGTCAGTTTTGCATAGAGATGGACACTAAAGAAAAAAAAAACAAACACCAAATAATAAATGTATTTTCCAGAAATCCTTCCTACTAATATCATATCTACATACAAAGTTACAAAATACAAACTTACATCTGGTTTTCTCCTTTTTTATGGAGTCAAAATGATCCAACAGCTTGGTGTTTGGTTGTAGACCGTCCTCAGTGAAATGCTCAGTGCCTGATGTCGATTCTTGTTTTGGCACAGAGACTGTATTTGAATATTCAAACCATAAAATAACCTGATATGGTGATGTTTCCATCCTAGAATCCAAAACAACTGTAACTCCATAGGTAGATATCTGTCAGGTTATTTTTTAATTCAAGTTTTCCAAATGTTTATTTATGTTTTCATACTTTTACAGTTTCGATCAGAAAGACAGATCCTGATGGGCCTCAGCAAGATCTGAATATTTTGTCTTGTCATTTATTTATAGTTCAATATGAAAAATTTTTTATTTGTTTCATGGTCATTTGGTCCAACTCAGCCTGTCTCAGTTTACCATATGCCATCTTGGTTTAATCCTGTAAAACTTTTTTTCTGGGGTAACAACATTTTTTAAAAATATGGTAAATTCAGAGTGTTTCATCAATGGTCGTTTTCAGATTTTAACGTCTTCATTATGTTTAAACTGAAAATTCAATGAGGATATAAAAATAACATTTAGTGTTCTTCTATTCTGCAACCACTCAGACATCCCTGCAGCTGTCCTGTTTCACCTTCCATCATGGTCATTAAATCATGCTTCTTGTCGATCTTTTTCAACCAAATCGACCGATGCCGCTGCATCTTATTCACCTCCTTTCTCCCAAACTGTCTGTCTTTACAGTCTGTGTGAAGAGTCAGTTTTAGACGTTGACCTGGAACAAGGCTGCAGCTTGTTAAACCTGAACTTCTTCTCCTGACATTTCACACCTGTTTGCTCATGAAACAGAACTCATAATGTAAGCCGACTGTGTTTTACTTCCTGTTGAACTTTCCTCATTTCGGGTTGCTGTTTAAAGAGTCAAACAAAATGCAAATCAGAGTTTACAGAGAGCCTTGATGTACATATAGCTTCCTTCTCTCATCAGAGGTCTTGTTTTTAGCTGCAGCATTTGAATATTGAAACACTGAGATCAAATTATCTCATGGAAAACTTTCATAATGACTCAAAATATAATTGCATGTTCTGGAAAATCGATATGCATGAATAAAAAGGTGTGTAGAAATTATGCAGCCAATAAATGTTGAGTTTATCGCCCCAGATTTTCTGTCCTATGACTTCTAATTTTATCTTATTATATTGGCAAAACTGTGACAATGGGATTCCTTGTTTTACTTTAAAGGTCTAAGTTTTAATGGGATAAATTTCTGAGCAGCAGAAGAGTACTGTGCAAAATGTACTGAACTGAATATTTTACTGAAAAATCTATCAGTTGCATCCATGTTAATATCCTCAAGACAACAGCAAAAATGTTCCCTTGTATATACTGCATTAGAAGACACATTGCATCATGGAAACATTCTTCCAGCCAACATCATTATCTTTATCTCTACTGGAAATTAATATATTAATATATCAAACATAACTCTCTGATATCTCCCCCCTGGATGTTTAAAATATGTTGTTTTGTTGCTAGGTAACCTAATTTATGCAACAATAATAACTTATGTTCAATCTAAATTGTGGGCAGGGCATCAGAAGTCAGGACAATTTTACTGAAATATATGAACTAAAGACAAGAAACCAAAAATGAAAGGTTCTCTTATCAACTACCATGACTGTCTGTTGGTCTTCATTTACTAACATGTATATTCAAAAACACATCGTAAACCTAATGAATAAATAACCCAATACATTTTTGGTGATTATTTATTGTCTTTTTGCTTTGATACACACAGCATTTAACATGATAGCATAATAAATTGATCAATTAAACAAGTCAACGTTCGGGATAACTAGAGAATATATACATGGATATTATTAGATCACACTTAAAACAAGTTGTATGTTTTTTATCGTTCTTTCTCACAGTTAGGGTTAGATGGACATATTGCTTTGAGTAAACATAATTTACATGACACATATAACACATGATGTAAAATGCAACAAAATCCAAACAATATAACCTACAGTGTTCAATCATTTCCTTTTCCACATATATCAGCATTTATATGCAGCCTGTTTGAGAATAAGTGCTGTATAATATATCACTTATTCTCCTGGAGGATATTTAGAACAAATGAAGTTAAACTTCTGTGTATCATTTTTTTTAAACCACTTGTGATTTTCTCCTTTCTCCATGGCTCCAGACATGTCACAGTCATCCATCGGTCCATCTTGGTTCCAGTTCTGATAGCTGACCGCCTCGTCACTGATCCAGAACCACAAATCCAGAGTGCAGGCGTAGTGCAGACCCATCCAGACAAAAGGAGTTGAAGCAAACTGGGCTTCCTGCTCGACTAATATCTGCTCGTCAGAGTCGGTGATGGTGACCAGGCCATGGTGCTTCGATCTGCAGTAGGATAAGGCGTCCTCCCAGGTTTTGTTTTCTTTGACCAGGATCAATTTGTCTGTTGATATAAGGAAGATAGGCATCTTATCTGTAGCTTTACTGAGGCCATTATTGTGGACTAATGGTTTATCCCTCAGTTTGTCCATCCATGTTAGATTATAGTGTTAGCATTATGTGTTTTCCAGGTACATAGTGTTATTTTATAGCATAATCAACTAACTGTTAACTTGAGTTGTGGCAAAAATGTTTTATGTAAAAAATAACTTTTAGAAATTTTACGTAGCAATTTAATGCCTTAAAAGTGGGTTTCTGTCTCTTTAAAAACTCCTGCTCTTTCTGAAACTCCGCCTTCAGGAAGTCATCACAGAAGGGCTCCTCTATTAACGCTTTGGCTTTTTTAATCCACTTTTCACTGAGAAGCAGCTTGCATGATGAACTAAGCAGATGTGCTACAGAAGATTAAGGAATTTCTTAAACATGCATGGAGAATCAAGGCAACACTTCAAATAAGTTTTTGATGAGCGAATAACATTATAAAATTATGCAAAGTAGCCCCTTTAAGAAAGTCTCTGAAATATGGGCTGCTCACTGAAACATTTGAATAGCAACAATGGATTAGACTTTAATTTCATTAATACGCACCATAAAGCCAAATTTACATTTTAGATATAGATGGAACCAAACCTTTGAAGGAAAAATAAATTAACAATAAGAAAGAAAAATTTGATTTAGAGTCACAATTTTCATGCAAAAAAACTAACTCTAATTCAGTATTTGGATGTGTGGTGCTTATAAACCCAGAGGGCTACAGTGAAAAAAAGGGAAGTGATCTTGATATTGCTTCCAATTGTTTGACCAGTAATGGACATGCAAATAGAAAACGACATCTTACCATTATAACAGATGAAGGGTTTTTTATTGTTACAGTTCTCATTCTTCCATCTGCCTCCATCACTAAACACAGTAGTGGCACATTGACCACTGTTGGTTATTTGATTATTAAACTGTAGATTCCAGTGTCTGAAGGAGGAACTGTTTCCATCTGACCACCTCCAGGTGTCACTGAACAGACCAATAAATATGTAGTTTGAATTTGCAGTCATTAAATTTAACCCGTTGTTCACTTCTCCATCCTGTAGCTGCTTTAATCCACTGATCAGGTCTGTGTGTTTCTCTCTGCAGTAACTCTGAGCTTCCAGCCAGGTCTTTGCTTCATTAATCAAATGGTATTTCTGTGATAAGTTGTCTGTGAAATAAAGGAGTCACAACACAAAACACTTTCATATGTAAGTCTTAAAATAAACATTAATGAGAGGATTTGGACAAAAACCAAGAACTGTTTACTCACCACTATAGCAGATAAATGCATGATGTTCATTACAGGATAAATCTCCCCACTTGAAAGAAGGAGGGGCACTTTTCCATATGATCACACAATTTTGGCCTTCAGATCCGAGATTATTTGGCTCCCCTGTGTTCCAGTTTGTCTCACTTTCATTGAACTCCACTCCAGACAGAGACCAGTGCCATGCTCTATTTGCATTTGTTTGATCACGGAGACCAATCCAAGCTTCACTCTGATCTCCAGCTGAGATGTTGATGAGTCTCTCCATGTCCTTCATGTTAGTCACTGTGGCCAGGTCAGTGTGTTTCTCTCTGCAGTACTGCTGAGCTTCAGTCCAGGTCTTATTCTCATTAATGTAGTGAAACTGATAGAGCTGACAGTCCATCAGATATTTCTGAGCTACAAACAAATCAGTTTTAAATCACATTACACACATTACAGCAGTAATGTACAATATTTATTCAGAGCAACTTACCCATCACAGTAAGAAAGAACACGTACCGCTGCATGTTTACTCTAGTTTGTGTTGAGATCGACTTAGAGGAAAAGTCAACATCAAACAATGAATATAATTTCTATAAATCCCATCCGGATAATAATAACCTACATCTATATACACTGTCACGAAAGACATACTTACATTTGATTACGTCCGTTCACAAAGATTCAAAATGATCCAACAGCTTGACGTTTGGTTGAAGGCCGTCCTCAGGGAAATGCTCAGTGACTGACACTGATCTCTTGTTTTAGCACATCAACTGTATTTGAATATTCAAACTTTCCAAAAAAAAACAAAAAAAAAAAAAAACATATGCTGATTATTTGCGTCATGGAATCCAAAACAACTGTAATGTCCAAGATCAGGTGAGGTCCCATTACGAATTTTTGAAGTGTTTTATTTATTTCTTCCTTTTCCAGTTTAACATTTGAATGAATATGGTATATGAATATATATGCAATATACCTCATCGTAACCTTTTTAAATATTACCAGTTGAGAAGTTTTATTTGAACAAAACAAAATCAAACAATATGTATGATTGTCTACCACACACAAACTATCCAACATAAATTTTGTGAAACTAAACACACTGTGATGAACCCTATATGGTAACTCTCTTTGAACAATAATGAACACAAACAACTGAGTATGGCAAAACATGTCTGTACATAAATAAGCAAAAAGAAAAAAATCTAAACACAAAAGAAAACCAAAGCCCAAACACCCAACAATCCTGAAACGAGCATGTTACATCTACTAGATGTCTTACAATACTAAATAAATAAAATAATTAGTAGTATTAGTTTTTAAAGTTCTATAACTTTAAAAAACCTCAGATATTATAAAGACATAAAAAAGCCACACATGACATGTGCAATAAATATAAAGGAGAAGCGTACACTTGTATCAACTGAATCTGGCAATGGACTGAACAACAATGAAAACATGACAAGTGGTAAAACAATATTTAAAGAATTTACAGATTAAAGAACCCTTTGCTCCACAGCAACTATGTTTATATCTTGCAATAAACTGAAGATTAAAAAGAACCAACAAACATTTGCAGGTTTAAGTATATTATTGCCAAAAAGGAGTAATGGCCAATTTGTGAAAAAATAAAAAATACATTAGAATACCAAAAATAAGGAGCTGGTTTTCTAAATGCTCTATAATCTTTATAGCAGAGAGAATTGGTTATAGAAAAAAGCACAAACAACAATTTCATTAGTAAAACTGCTTTCACAGAACCAAGGTCCCATGTTCTGAATAAGACCGTTTTAAAGTAAAGCACATGAACTGTGTTAGTGTTGTTCATGTTACATCATTGTCATTTTTTTACTTTTGATTCCACATATACAGGAAAACATGCAGCAGATGTTGTTGCTTTCATGAAATACATCACATGATTTACTAACCTCTCTGGAGAAGCTCAGAGTTTTCAGAATCAGGACCTTTAAAAATGCATTTACACAAATGACTCAAAATTCATAAATCAAGTGAGACGACATAATGTATTGAAACCTGAAAGAATTTATCATTTTAATTATCCAATTCAGTTTCTCACAGAGAAACAACATAAGCATTAGTTTGACATCTTCATGCTGAAAGAGATATATATTTTAATTGGAAATATACACTAAAGAACTCAAACCACCAAACTTTCTTTATGCACAATTTGGAAGTGTGTGCGCTTCACCTCAGAGCCTTACCCCATTGAGCGAAGCACATACTGATATTTATGCTTGACAAAGCAGGCCGGATATGGAGCTTTTTTAGCTTTACGTAGCTGCTAAGTGCAAACTACTTTTGATATGAGTTTACTATGCATAAACAGGCAATAACTGGATACACACCATCACTGAGTAAAGACAGGAACTGGTTTGTGGCAAATTTGTATCAATAGTTTACACATGTTTAACACAGAGCAAAAAAATTATAATTAAGACACATAACAGATAAAATTAAACTGCATATGATCAAATGTTTTGAACCACTGATATGATCTTCCTGTCTCCATGGCCCCTGACATGTTACAGTCATCCATAAATTCATCCGAGGCCCAGTTCTTATAGCTGACCACCTCGTCACTGACCCAGAACCAGAAATCCAGAGTGCAGGTGTAGCGCAGACCCATCCAGACATAATCAGTTGATGCGTTCTTGACTTTCTCCTGGATCCATCTCTGATCATCCATGTTGGTGATGGTGACCAGGTCATGGTGGTGATCTCTGCAGTAGTATAAGGCGTCCTCCCAGGTTTTATTTTTGTTGATCAGAATCAGTTTATCTGGGAGTGAAACAGACAATGCATCAGACCTAAATCTCTGATCCAGCTGTTGTGACCAGAAGTTTTTCAAAGCCTGGAAATGTGTTCATACTGGGCTTTGAAAAACAGCAACGCCCAGGACATACACACTCATGCTAATGCAAAGTGAACATTAGCATGTCAATGAATGCCAAGTTCAGTTTTTCATTGACTGAATTGTTTACAACATAATGTGTAACATTCCAGCTGATTGTGTTGTTTTACAGTCACAGATATTGAAGACAAACTCACCATCATAACAGATGAAAGGTTTTGTAATAGAACAGGCCATACTCTTCCATCTGCCTTCACCACTCAATTCAACCAGGGCACATTCACCACTGTTGTATTTCTCATCATTAAACTCATCATTCCAGTGTCTGAAAGAGAAACTGCTTCCATCTGACCACCTCCAGGTGTCTCTGATCAGGCCCATAAACACATATTTTTGTCCGTTTTGCAGGTTGCCTGTCAAGGCAAGTATCTTCCTCAGTTGTTCATCAGTCACCTGGTCCAGTCCACTGACCAGGTCTGTGTGTTCCTTTCTGCAGTACCTCTGAGCTGCCAGCCAGGTCTTCTCTTCCTTTATCAGATAGAATTTATCTGAAGTTTTTTTTTTCTGTGGAGAGACACTCAATGAGAGCAGGATGTGTTAAAAGTCAGGGACAGTTTCAGAACCCGAAGAAAAAAAAAAAAAATCTAAGCTTTGTAAAAGTGGCCAGTTTGTCCATCAGCCAAAGCCTATAGCAGCATAACTACAGCCATAGCTCAGGATAACTTAAGGATAACTTAAGTTTTAGTCTGAGTCAGACTAAAACTGTGAGCTCCTCCTCAATGAGGAAGTCTAAAATTAGAGACATAAACCTTATTGATATCTGTCAGAAATTTTGCTCCACCTGCAACTCTACTTCCCGGTCTGGAATCTCGCATCTCAGCATTTTGGAGAACTAATGAATTCAGCCAAATTAAAAAAGAAAAACAAAAAAATAGAGCAGCTGTTCAAAACCAAATAATGACACAATCTTACCATTATAGCAGAGAAAGTACTTCTCTCTGTTGCAAGAGATGTCGCCCCACTTTAGACCTTCTAAAATAAACCCACAGTTTTCAGTATCATGATCATTTGGCTCATTATTGTTCCACTTTGTTTCATTCACATTGAACTCCACTCCAGGCAGAGACCAGTGCCATGTTCTGGCACTGGTCTCTGATTGGATCATACAGTCCAATCCAAGCGTCTGTCATTGTTCCTGATGATTTGCTGAGCAGTCTCTTTATGTCCTTCATGTTAGTCACTGTGGCCAGGTCAGTGTGTTTCTCTCTGCAGTACTGCTGAGCTTCAGTCCAGTTCTTATTCTCATTAACATAGTGATACTGATAGAGCTGACAGTCCATGAAGCCACACTGATCTGTTAACAACAGAAAAGAAATTAAGTGAATGATTTGTATTTAAAAGTTGTCTTTTGTTTTTGTTTTTTACTAACCTGAAGACTTTGAATTAGCTGTAAGAATTCGATCAAAATTGTAAACCACATCTATAATGTTTATTCAGAACCACTTACCCAACAGAATGAGAAGGAAAAAAATCTGCTTCATATCTGCTCGGTCAACGGTGAACAATTTGTGTTTTAAGTTTGCTTTCAAAGAGCCATGTCTGTTGGGAAAAAGTAGATTATTTAGACACATTCTGTAAAAGTAAAAGCAATTACAAGTAGGTCTACCACTAATAAAGATTATATTCTAGACAAATGTTTTCTGGCCAGGTTTTGTAAAAGTTGCTGATTTTGAGTATTCATCCACTCAGCTATTTTATCTTGAGCCTTAATTCTTTAAAAAGTTCGCCACCCAGCCAGTTAGTTTCAGAGAGGACTTTACATTTATTTTTCTGTGACAGTATAGAGATAACATGCAAAAAATAAAATAAAAAACTTGAAATGGTTATTAAAAACAGATTCCACTACAAGTAAAAAAAAAAACAACAAAAAAAAGTCAATACATTTAACAATAGAACAGGAATATGATCAAATGACGAGCAGAGAGGAGACTTACATCTGATTGCATCTGTTTAGATGAATGGTTCGGTTGAAGACAGGTACGGGAGAAATAGTCACCTGCTCAGAACAGACGGCTTTTGTTGGCAAAGAGACAATTTGAATATACGTGTCAATCAAGCCTGTTGCTTAGTTACATAAATAATACAACTCTGGGACAGATAGCCATCTACTAGGGAAAATAACTTCAGTCAGGGGCCTTTAGATTACTTTGCATTATAGTCAGTATTGCCAATAATTTAGTCAAAAATTTAAAAAAAACAAAAAAACAACAAAAGTAGAATATTTGCATAAACACGAAAGTTTATCCAGAAACTCTAATAACAAGCTCTTTCTGGATTCACTCTGGTTCTCTATGTGAATCCAAGGTTTCTATTTGTGTCATCGCTATCCGCAGATGTTCTCATTTGCCTTTTGCAGCACAAGCGCTAAGGCACCATGATTTCCCTGTAAAACTTTCATTTGACTCCCTTCTTCCAAGACACTCAGACAAGTGACTGCAGATCAATCACTGGCTCTAAAACAAGAGAAGTTTTGTCTGATTTAACTTCAGGCCGTTAGAAAAAAACGTGTAGGTATATTTTTATTTATTTACTGAATGTAAATATCTGGTTTCAACTGTAGCTACACTAGTTTTATTATCTGGGTAATTAAATAAGGATTATACATTTTTTGTACAATGATTATTGTTGTGTACCGATTTAACATTTTTAGTGTGAAAATCCAACAAAATATGGCTTGTTATGTCTTCATTTGAAAAAAACTCATGCTTGAAACAACTCATGCAAAAAAAAAAAACATTTCCCAGGAGCAGCCAATATCAAATCTCTCGCTGTGTGTCATGTTGCTCTACAATTCAGGCAAACTTACTTTATTAAGTTCTGATGTAAACAAATGGGCCAGCTAAAGTGCACAAAACAACAATGTGAAGGTAATTTTGGAAATATTTATCAGAAAAACAAGGTACATTTAAAGGTTATTTCAGTTTGATAAAAACACAGAAATCTACACAGCAAACAGCAAAACTAATACAGAGAACCAAGCATACCAATCCATTTCATTGGCATTTTTTTTTTTTACTTATCACCATGCACACTTAATTTATTTTATTTTATTTTTTCCATCAACCCGGGTTTGAATCAATAGTTTAAAGCACAACTAGATATCAAATTGTGGAAAACCACTTCATAAAACAAATCATTCTGTTTGATACCAATACAATGGTAAAAAGTAAAGAATGCAACTAAGGCATGTCACTGCTCCACCTGTTACTTGGAAGAGAAGAGCAGAATAAACCTTTTAGTTTTATTCTCTGGTGAACTTCAGCATTTTTCACAGAGTCAAACCTTTAAAACAAAAAAGTTTTCTTATAAGAAAAGACTTTTTTACTTGGTGAGTTTGGAATGATTTTGGTTTGAGGTGGAAATTAGAATCAGGATCTCCATACAGCAGGTCAGAACAGGGAAAGATGAGCTGCTCTAAAAACTCCTGGTAGACAGCTGTGCTGAGATGAAAAAACGCAATGTACCAACATCAGTAGACATTTTAGCGCTAAAAAAGTTATTGCTGTCTGTAAAATATTTGCACTGGATCTCATGAGATTTAGATTCTGTTCTTCTCCATGCTTCCTCCAGGCTTAATTGAAATACACATAAAGGAAAAACTTTCATTCTGCTGCGTTGTTTTAAAAATTCCTCCTGTTGGTCTTTTGTAAAATTCTGCTTTTGGGGGAGTTTTTTTATTAGCTTTCAGCTAATTGGTGTTTGGTCAAAATGACCAAACACCAATTCAATCTGTAGAGACTCACACAGAGAGAGAAACAGCAGTTAGACAATTTTATTGGACCGAGAATTTGGCGCTTGGACACCGGCAGAAGACGTGCGTGCTGAGAATCGCTGCGAGCTTGAATGATCAGCTCGAGCGAAGCTCAGGTAAGTCTTCTCCCCGGGTCGGGTCGCTGGTGGTGGAGCGGAGCTTGGAGAGAGGAGTCTTGCGGGGACCTGGAGGCGTCTAGGAAACTGATGATGGAGACGGGCAGGAGGTGGGTTGAAGCACAACTGAAGGTGGATCTGTGGTTGCTTTGCCTTTTAAAGGAGCTCTTGCAGGGTGATTGGGTCGAGGTGGACAGGCGGTGCGACCTGGTGTCTGGGGCGAAGGCGTGGTGATAAATGATGCCGGTTAAGGTGAAGAGTCTTACAGGCTGAATTTACGCCTAGGCTTCATTTCCTGAAATATGTCACTCTGTGTGAAAAATTGACATATGATTCATACTTTTTGACTTCAGTGAAACTTAAATAATCAGAGGAAAACTTCTAATGCGGTACAAAGTGAACTTGAAGTACAACCAGAACTAGGCCAACCATACGAGCATAGAGTCAGGATATTGGGTTGTTTGAGTCAGATTTGTTTATTTCTGTGTTCCTTAGTTCCTTTCCTTTGATTAGATTAGCTGTGTTTCTGTTTTAATTTGGTACAGTCCTTTCTTAGTGATTACAGTTTATTGTGTTTATGTCTTGAGTCAAATCTTTTTTAAGTTACTTGAGTTTTATTATGTTTCTTATGTTATTCTTTTCCTGGTCCCCAGTGTATGTCGCTTCCTCTCTCTTTCTCCCCTCACACATGCAAACCAATCAGCCCAGGTCTTTGGTTCCACACTGTAAAAAACAACTTCAATTAACGGTGAAATACCAGCAGCTGCCACAGCTGCTGATATTTTACCGTGAATTAGAGACACTTTAATTTTTACAGTGCAGCTTTCACCCTCGCAGTATTGAATCCCTTCTTCTGCTGGCACTCCTTGTTGGTTCCTCCTGTTAAACCCCGTTACCAGTTTTATCCCATCTCTTCCTCGTGTTACCCTGCTGTCTAATTTCCCTGGATCTCTGTTTTTGTTCTCCTCTGGCTCCCTATGCTCCTGTGTGTTTTTTTTGTAACTATTTTCATCAAAACATTCAACACGCTCCGTGCTCCCAGCTCCTCTCTGCATTTTGGTCCATCCATAAACTCACAATTCATGACACAGAGTTCATTTCACTACTTATTTTCTAATTTGCTTTGGTTAAACCCGGTTTTTGTTTTCTCACTCTATAAACACGACTCATCAGTAGAGCAGTTTGGTTTCTCGCCCCAGGCTGTTTCTGGCATAAAGGCACCATAAACAGTCGCATTTCCCTGTGTTATCAAAGGTTTTACTGTTTTCTGTTGAATGGACTCTACCAACTGAATACTTGCTCTAAATCTTATACTTTGCCTAAAAAACATACACCAATATTTGTATATGACTGTTGACGACTAGATGAGCTGGATCGCAGTAGGCCTAATGATGAATTCATTTTATTGGAATCTATATTTGTTTGGGATTGATGGATATCTTGAAATAACTGTCACACAATTATTGCACAAAAATATGACCAACGTTTAATGATTTTTTTTTTTTTTTTTGAAAATACAATTTATTTGATAATTTTTCATGTCATAGGGTGTATAGTGTGATTGTTGTAGCGGTTTTCCCCAGTCCAGAAAGAATTTCTCTCAAGTGAGATAAATAAAAATGCTAAACTTTTTAATTCACTAATCGGTAATAAAAAGCGTACACACCAAAAATTCTCTGCATTTAATATTTTAGAAAAATGTACACAGCCAAAATATACATGT
>CAEGAE010032188.1:0-59517 GCA_903067095.1 Girardinus metallicus | reverse complement strand
TTCTGAAGTTTTTGTCATTGATATTGGACAAAATAAAAGTTATCTTAGAAGTTCTGTTTACTTGTACTTAATACTTTAACTTTAGGTACATTTTATATGGAAAATTTACTTTTGACCCTTAAGTACAATGAATGTCGGATACTTTTTTTTTTTACTCAAGTAATAATTTTGAAGGAAGACTAACTTTTACCAAAGTAAATTCATTGTATTACCTTGAGGTAAGCTAAGATAATTTTATTTATATATCACATTTTCAGCAACAAGGCAGTTCAAAGTGCTTTACATGAATTGGAAGGAAATACAATAAATGAACAAACCAAAGGAAAGACCAAAAGAAGAAAAAGCATAAAGCTACATATTAGTTCCCCATGTTTAAGAATAAGTAGTTTGTAATTTATAAATTAGTAGGAGTTTCTCTGGATTCTTGTTCTGATAATGTTGATCTAAGGCAACAAGGTGAGTTCCTCTGGATTCTAGGTTTGTTCTAATTCCTGAAAGAATAGATCCTTTAGAGTGAAGTGTATAAACTAAGTGTTTATATACCCGATAAAATTTAAGAAATGGAAAGTTCTTGGCAAAGACAAAGTCCATATCTTGATCTCTATCTGTACTTCCATTAGCAAAATAATATAATTGCACAAACTGGAATTTTTAAAGTACATTTGCTTAATGGAAACATGACAATTTCAAAAAAACCTTTTAGATGATAAGTTTTTGCGCTAGGGTGAGTTGGTTTTTCAGCTGTATGGAAATGAGTGTTTTAAAAAACTGCAATGGAAACACTTTTTACATCAGGAGTCACATGATCAACAACAGGATGTTACTTCTGGCAGAAACCACGAAGAAGAGGAAGAAACACATGAAACTTGTTCATGTGTGACTTTAATTTCATTTCTTATTTAATGGAAACAGCACAAAGGCAACATTGTGTTTTTTTTTTTTTTCAGAATACTGTCAGTTTTTCGTAGCTACTCAGATGTGACAGTGTGACTTGAAACAGGCAAGAAAGGACTCCAGCGGTAGAGGGTGTCCTCACTTTCTTCTCAGTTATAATGCAGTTATCTTTAGTTAATACTTGGTACTTATTGCTATAAATAATCATTTCTTGTAGAAGAAATTTTTCTTGACTGTAAAGGGATGTTTTTATTCTGTTTCGTGTATAAGCTGTGCTCCTGCAGTGTAGACAGAGTCAGCTGCGCAGTTGGTCCTCCTACCGCACACACGGCTGAGGAAGCTGGATTAATAACTTGTTTCAACCGGAGCGTTGCACACAATTAGCTCCATTCAGCCGAACATCACTTCCCATCCTGCTTTGCCTTCTGGTTTGATGCATCGCGCCGCGTTTCCGTCCTCCTGCTTTTGCTCCTGCTCTGAAAATCGAAGCAGGTGATAATCGTCAGGCCGTGCATCTCCTCCCCACGTCCGTCGCGGTGCCGCAATAAAAACTTCATTTGTGGAGGGAGAGCTGCCCGAGTATCCATCAAACCCGCACAAAGTCTGATGTGACTGTGTGCATCACACTTCCCCAGATGGCCTGTAGATTAAACGGCTAATGCCCCGAAAAGATTTTCACCACTGAGTCTGTGTATTAAAATGTGCGTCCCGACCCAACTTCCAAGCCTGGGCAGGAAAAAACCCCTAATCGCTTTCAACGCCTTTCAAGAAACACAGAAACTGCATGAACACACAAGTTTACCACTTCCTGCTGTGAGGCGTTAAACTCAGGAATATCCTGACTGAGATTTAATCCAGCCATCCAACCTTTTCCCCATGGCATCCATGAATAAAGATATATACAAATTAAATAAATTCATCTTTAGTCTTTAAAAATTCCACCCTTGTTTTTAATTGTTTGGCTCAAAATCACCACTGGCACTTATAATAGTTTAATTATAATACAGCTAGAATTGCCCTGCTCATGGTGGCAACATATTGAAGTAGTTGTGTTGAGTTAGCTGTGATTTTGTTCTTTGAAGGGTTTACTGGTTGAGAAGATTTTTTAGGCCGTTTAGTCACAGGCTTCAGACGTGTTGCAATAGTGGAGATCCTTCCTGCTCACAGCATCACCAGCCACAACGACTCTTTGAAGACACTGGGACTGTGAATTCTGACAAGAGTTTATGTCCTTTTGGGATAAATGAAATATTTTTGAATTGAATAATTGACTCCCCTGCTGTCTTTTAACAACAGAACAACTGTTACGTTGATTCGGATCGTTATTCTGCTGAAAGGTTTAACTGATGACCATTTTGCACTTTTCAGGTAGAGCAGCTTCTTGTTTAAAATCTTTAGATAACTTTGATTGTTTCGCAACAAACACACCTGGAGTGTTAGATGCTGAAAAGATTAAAGTCTTAGTGGTTTTTCTGACAGGACAGACAGAAAGTTTTTGGTATGTTTTTAGTTTTGTGCATTGCTTCCACATAACAGGTTGGAAAGCAGAGAGCATCAAGTGGTTGTCATGGAGACTAACTCACCCCAAGATGTCTCTCCTTGAGGGCAGTTCTTACGGTGAGCTTTGTAGATCTTTCTAATACCTACTAGCTTCCTGCTCACTGTGCCAGGAGGCAACATTGGCCCTCATCGAGCCTAGTGGACAAAAAACTGTGATTTTACATAAGATAAAAATACTATGTAATAATACTTATAATACAAGCAAATAGACATGGATTGATAAATAGAAGATTCTGTGATTATCAAAAAAATATGAAAAAATATGAAATATGTCATTATGAGCATATTATGTCAACATTGAGATCAGTTCATTAAAATATTGTCGAACTACATTACCGTTCAACTTTTTAAAGGGGCAGTATCATGTGCTTTCCAGGCACATAGTGACATTTAACACATACATACACACACATATATACACCACTATGTATGTGTACATGCAAGTGTGTATGTATGTAACAAAGAAATTTATCTTTGTAATTTAATGCCTTGTAATTGGGCATTACAAGGCATTAAAGAGAAGGAGGTTCTTTAAGAACCTCCTTCTCTTTAATGCCTTGTAATTGGGCCTCTGTTTCTTTAAGAACCTCCTTCTCTTTCTGAAACTCCGCCTTCAGGAAGTCATCACAACATGGCTGCTCTATTAACCCTTTAACAACGTTTTTACCAGCATTGCTCTGAGTAGTAGCTCCTCAGCAGTTACACCAGGTGTTTGCTAATTGTTGCTGGCTAGTCTGAAGGAGCGTAGTGGGGGAGTGGTGGGGCAGAGCTGCTCTGTGAGGCGAATTAGAATCAGCTCTGAGGAGAATCATCATAACACAATATAGAACTCAAAAAATGTGATTTTACATGATACTGGCCTTTTAAAGGAACAGAAGATTTTCCTCCTAATGGATGATTTAAGCAGAGCAGAAGAAGAGACGGAAGAGCAGAGAGGGAGGGAAGGTGGAGCGCACCTGGTTAGAACGAGGCCCATGCTTCATCTGACCCGGTGCTGCTGGGACGGGTCCAGAGAGAAACAGAGGCCCATATGGCTGCTGATACCTTTGCTCCCTGCCATGCTCCCCCTCCACCCTGCTGTAGCCTACATTACCAAAAAGCAGCCAGTCAGGCTCACATTCGGTGTGTCTGTGCTAGATACATCAGTCCGGCCCCTGGCCCTTCATTTGCAGTGCCGCTACTGAATCCTTGCAGGCTTTCCCACATGCCTCCGCTAAATCATCACCTCCCCCCAAAAGAAAGCGCTACGCTAACGTTTGGATTGCTAATCACAGAGTGCCAGGCTCAGACGGTTGACACTGCTGTGTAATCATCATTATCCTCACTTCTGCTTCTCAAGCAGAGATGCAGGTTAGTCAGGGTTCAAGTGCCTCACAGTAAACGCTGGGAATCTGAGGAGGTGGACATTATTCGCTGCTCTCTAAATATACAAAGTTAATGAAATGACGAAAAAAAAAAAAAGCTTAAATGCAACAACAGCGAGATGAGATCTGAAAAGCTGCTTTCTCAATATGTCCTGAAGAATGTTCTAATTGTATGGAACAGATTGTGGAATATGTTCTGCTTTACTGTAACAAATCTACATGCTCCTAACCTTCTTGTCTTTTTGAAAAGCTGACTTGTTTTCAGAAATTTCTTTAAAGACATCTATCAGAATCAGAGTCACTTTATTGCTACTGTCAGTAATCACGCTCACAAGCTAGGAAATGATTTTGATGTAATGATGCAAAAACAAACAAAGAAATAATGAAATAAAATATGAATATGAAATAGAAAAATATTTATGCATGTGCAGAGTAGCAGGTGGATGAAGTGGCTGTGTTATACCAGAGTCATTTAACTACTGTTCATCAGTCTGGTGCCTGAGGGAAAAACTGTTCTTGTGGCAGGAAGTTCTGGTCCGGATGGACCGTAGAGTTCTGCCTGAGGGGAGGAGGCTCAACAGGCTGTGTCCAGGGTGAGAAAGGAGTCCTGGACAAATTCAGGTCCTGTAAAGGTCAGAGGTTGCAGCCGATCACTTTCTCAGCAGTGAGCACAATGTGTAATGTCTGTCCCTGGTTGTGGCCCCTGTGTGTGAGGACGGACTCCATGATGGCTGGGTAAAACTGCACCATCAGCTCAGTTGGCAGTTTGAATTTCCTCAGCTGCCGTGGGAAGAACAGTCTGTGCTGGGCCATGATGAGGGAGCTAATGGTCGGCTCCCATTGAGGTCTGTTGATGGTGGTGCCCAGGAAGCAGATCGAGTCCACAATGGGCATTGGAAGGTCCCAGAGGACAAGAGGGGATGTTGGGTCTGTGACTTTCCTAAAGTCCATGATTACCTCCACTGTCTTCTGGGCATTGAGCTCCAGCTTCCAGGTTGTTACAGCTTCACCAAGCCACCAGACGATCCTCCATCATGAACGCAGACTCGTCTCTGTCCGAGATAGGCCCAATGAGGGGGCCGTCGCCTGCAAATTTGATCAGTTTTACAGACTGATGGCTGGAGGTGCAGCAGTTGGTGTACAGGGAGAATAGCTGAGGTGAAAGTACACAGCCCTGAGAGGAACCAATGCTCCGAGATGTTATGACTAAGGAATCCAGAAAAGTTCGCTCCACACAGAAACTGGACCGTGAGTTCACACTGAGCCTCGTGTACATCTGCATCCGATGGGATAAACAGCAGCCAGAATAAATGAAGCCAACTCAGGTATAGAGTAAAATGGCTTACATTAAGATGTATCCCAGAGCAGAACAATGGTAGAAGATCAGTCACATCATTACACCAGCCATGCTGATGTAGAACATACACCTCCACCTTTGGTCTTGCTAGATCTGTTCTGTAGTGTTCACAGGAAAGCTAGCAGCTCCAAATTTAGGTCCTGCAACACTTCTGCTAAGATCAATCTAAGCACATGCTATACAATAACCAATAGGCATATTGCATTTATATGCAATGGGCAAAAGCTCATCTAAATGATAACAATATTTTCAACCTCAACAACATCCAGCGCCAACACTAATCAGCTTTTTGAAAAAAATATAATTAGATGTTAATGCCTTACACCTAAACACACAGCGGTCCTACCTAAGCAAACTACCAGTCACATTAAAACCCAAACTATACCAGAATCAACACACTATGTGCAAAACTCACTGAACCAGCAGCCAAAGACAAAAAAGCACAAAGCTAAGAAACATGAATTCAGTCCTACTTTTGCTGTGTCACCTTCATAATCCATGTTAGAGTAAATATTTCCACTCAGGTACTGTAATCCATGGTCCTTGTGTCACACTGATGTTCTTCCTCACTATTTTCAACTTTTCTGTCTCCATGGATACCACCAATAAACTCCAAGGGTTCTTGCTGGCAGCTGGGGCTTTCCCTCATGTACGCAAATACATTTTCGCTCGTTGTGATTGGTGAATGATGTTGCTATGGGATTTTGTAATCCCCCTGATTCTATTGTCTATTGGATGTGTCAATCACCCAAATCAACAAAAACATGACTGTCAGGTTAATTGGTCTCTCTAAATTCTCCCTAGATGTGTGGGTGGGTGTGCGTGTGTGTGTAGGGGGGTGTGCATGCGTGTGTGTCCTGTCTGTTTCTGTGTTGCCCTGCGTCAGACTGGGGACCTCTTCCAGGGTGACCCCGCCTCTCGGCCAGAACGTTAGCTGGAGATAGCAGCAGCCTTGTCCCCACTAAGGGTCAAGGGTGTATAGAAAATGGATGGATTTTGGGGGAGTCATCAGATTAGTAACAGAGAGCTTGACTACATGTTATTTTATAATGAGCAAATAATTTTTGCAGACCAAACTGCTCTTTGTGATATTGCAGTACTGATAAATTTACATTATATTGTAAATTTATACACAACAAAGTGTATGTCATTCAGACATGGCTAAAGGAGTCCTGGCCACACAGCTTTTACAAAACAATTATCTCATCTTTAGATATTTAATTATGTTATTCTCTCTTCAAAAACTGTTACTTTGATTCCTTCATGCATGTTTGAGAAGCCATTGAATCTCCATGGCAACCGTTCAGCTGTGAAAAATGCCTGGTGGACCTGGCTCCACCTTCGAGGACGAAGCTCCTTCTGCCTCTGATAATTAGCAAACATCTGGAACTGAGCATCTGCTGAGCTCATTATAGGATCTACGTCTCAGATCAACGCTGGTAAAAACGTTGTTAAAGGGTTCAAAGAAGAGCCATTTTGTGACGACTCCCTGAAGGAGGAGTTTCAGAAAGAACAGAAGTTCTCAAAGAGACAGAGGCCCAATTTTATTAAATTATGAAGTTACATTTCTTTTAACTCACTCTCTCTTCATATCGTTTTTTCTGTAACAACTGAAGGTAACATAGTTATTTGAAAATGGCACTATGTGCTTGCAAACACATGACACTGCCCCTTTAACACATCCTAACAAATTTTTTGGTTTGGGTTTGTTTCTTTACTCCCCTCCTCTTTTGCCTTCTTACCCCCAGAATGTTGCAGCTTTCAGGAAAAACGTGTTGATGAATGAAGCTCTCATACAATGTGAGTTGCTGACTGCCTCTGGGACCTGGGGGAGCTGGGGGGGGGGAACCAATTCATTTGCAGCTCTAGTGTTTGGATCGGTCCCTGACGCCTGTGCATTTTGAAGAGAGAGCCGCAGAGCTGAGCTGGCACTGGGAGCTCAGCCTCAAATCTGAGTGGATCTGCGCTTCCCGGAGCAAAACGCTCAGCAGTGACTTCTGCAGGATTTCCTCATTACCTGTCAGCATGAATCAGACATCTGCTGCTTCACTTTCAGATGAAAAGCTTTCTGATAAACAGTGGGTTAATAAGTAGCTTGTTGTTTTGCATTATAACAAACAGGTTCTAAAGCAATGCAGTTCTTTCAACTGCAGAATTGGTCAAAGATGAATCATTTCATAAAAATTCAGCCAGAAAAAACAAATTTTTGAGGAAAGAATTGAGGAAAACAAAAAGCTGAAACAATCCTAACCAGTTGGGTAAAAATTCATTTTTATCTTCTGGTGAATCTGATAATCCGGAAATACAGGAGATAATTCAGAGTGGCTAATTTTACATGATCTCTTGAAGAAAAAAAAAATCTATAATTTGTGATAAACGTGACTAGTCAAAGTAGGAAGAAGTCGACTTATTGGGGTTTGAGTTATTTACAGATTGTAAAAGTGTAGATTTTAAGCTTTCCAATGACGTCACATTGAAATCAAAAACGAAATGTTGAACATAGGGACATTTAAACCTACAAACTCTGGATTCCAAAAATGTCTACATTTTTCTACTATAGAAAATTAGTTTGTGTTCGAACAATCATCATTTTATTTCGATTTTTTAGGTTTTAAAACAACAACAAAAAGATGCAATATTTTTTGCAGTAAAGTGGGTGGAGACAAGATCTTCCATGGGATGCTGATATTTGTGGAAAATTTTCTCTAGTTTATATCTAATATCAGTACGCTGTGAGCGCTTCAGATCAAAGTCAAAGTTCTTGTTTGGGCCCCAAAATCTCAACCTATAAAGTTGATTCTGAAAAGGTACGTGGCTTCCAACCTGATGACACACAAAAGAAAAACTCCCAAAAGACTGCTGCTTGTCATGTTTGGATATTTAGTGCAACTATTCCATCAATAGTTTTGTGTGGGAGCCGCAGGGGAGAGCTGCTCTCTGAGCAGGAGGAGGAGCTTTGTCCTTGAAGGCGGAGCTAGGTCCATTAAGGCATTTTTCCACAGCTGAATGGTTGCCATGGTGATTAAAGGATTTCTCAAACATGCATGAAAGAATCAAGGCAGCACTCCAGATATGTTTTTACGAGGAAATTTAACATGATGTAAAGCTCAAAATTGTTTTTATTTTTAGTTCGATCTAGTGTCACTTTGTTTTAGAAGGAACTTAATTTGCTGTAGATGTGGAGGAAATTATTAATGGTTGGAAATTGCAGTTTTAGGCATAAATCCAGATCCATAAAAATGTCTTCACACAAAGAACATAAATGTTTTGAAATGAGCCAGTTAGTCCAAGACTAGAGTGGAAAATGTGGCATTTGTTCCAGAGAGGGCAGCCTATGGACTCTTCTTTTATTTCTTTCCAACAGATTTATGTATTTTCCAGCTGAACCATACAGACTGAAATGTCCCATTAGGTGGAAAACATTTAGAAATGATTTATTCATGTTTCCTGCGTGAACGTAGGAAAAACCTGTCGTTCTAACCGGGGTAAGCTCAGCAGCACGGCGGATGCATCATCCCTACACTGAGCGAACATTTGATCTGTTTTCTTTGCTTCCCTCACAGCTGTGTTGGGTGGAACATTAGAAGAAATTTATATAGCAGAAGAAAAGACTCCTTTTTTGACTTAATGCAGCTATTCTTTTTTTAAACCCCGTCTAGTACAAGACCTTTGAGTCGATCCTGACGTTCATTTGAGTGTTTTATTATTTATACCTCTGATTTTGATGAAACGTTGCTGGAGTGCTTTGTCTGGGGGAAAAGGCTCTCTCGCGTCAGAGAGGCTCTTGGAAGTCCACCTTGTGCTTGAAGTCATTGACCCTCTCTCTGCTCTATTCATCACTCAACAAATGGTGATGCCCAAAGAGAGAGGCTAGCCTTCTATTCCCTGCTGAGAATTCCATTAGCAGCACGGACACACACAATGGAGCTTTTTTTTTTTTTTTCTTTTCCAGAGTCGTTGAAATTGCTATTGTAATGGACTGGAGGGTCGTGATATGGAAGCTTTGAAGCATATAGGACTGCTTAAGTCTATGCTGCTGTACTTTTATGCCTTTCACCTCTAATGTAACTGTTGCTGCCAGAGGTGTTGTCCGAATAACATCTTTTATTTAACTGAGTGACCCTGTGATTTACTGCAAATACCAAAATAGGGACCTGGTGGCTCACCCCTGTCACACTCAGGTTTTCTCTGCTCTAAATACAAATCCAGAGACATGGTGGAGTGTTTAGAGACCTCAGTGCGTCCCCTTGATTCAACAGCATGTTAGTCAGGGATGAGTGGCGGGTGTCCCAATATTTGCCCGTTTGTTTTGACAAGTGGACAAGACAAGTATCATAAGCTGCGTTCCCATTACAATTTTTTATAGATATTCTGCTAATGTAATTTTGCAATTGTGATGTTTTCATTAAATAATAAATTAGATCATAATCCCATGTAAATAAGTTGTTCTGTCATAATGTGTGTGGAGGATTTATTGAGGTAGAAGTGCTGACAAAGGATTTTTGTCATGCAAGGCAGCCATATTGGATTTTTAGGTCAGGTTGGTAGAAAAAAGAAGTCCAGCTTCCTATTTGCGAATCTGGAATCAAATAGGATGCATACATGACTTATCCAAAACATTTTTTACTTTACTGCCTCTTTTGTTACTTTTACTAAACACAGCACAATAAACAGTATAAGTCCAGTTGTTAACCTGTTTTCAAAGATTTGTCTACATAGAGGAAAAAATAGTATTTAAATATGAAAATGTTTAAGAATAAATGATCTACGACTTTAACTGTTGGGATTTTGATAAATAAACTTAATACAATAAGCTGAGTAAATATATGTAAGCTTCAGATTTTGAAGGCATTAATAAATAAATCTCTAACATATTCGTTCCCTCATTATTGTGTCAGAAATAATTGAGGTAATACTAACTGACCTGAAATAAGAGAAGTTTGGCCTGATTTAACTACAGACAGTGAGAAAAAAGTTGGATGCATCTTTTTATTTGGTGTATGTAAACATATGGGTTCAACTGTAAACGGTGACTAAGGTCATTTGAAAAAGAAAGTTGCAGTTTTAGAACTTTCTGAGGTAATTTTGGCCCTTCCTCCCTAAGTATCACTGCAGCATTCTGCCAGCCAGTAACTGATATGAATCCAAAGCGTCCTCTGCAGCAGAGATTACCATAGACCTATTGCTACTTTCTAACATCTGGCCCATGGAGGCCCAATGCTGAATACAAAGAACACTTTTTTTTTCCCTGTTGGTCTTCCAGATGGAGTATTGCTTGTTAAATGTGACCAGAGATTTAGCAGACCTATTTGAATCTGGCTAAGTGATATCTGAACGACGATGCTTTCCAAATCAGCAGAATCTCTTTAGCGCTGCACAGGAAATGAGTAAAACTGTCGGCATTTTGCAGTTTCCTCACATTTTCCCCTGTGTGAGGTGATTCAATTTTATTCTAGAAAGCTGCAAACTGTTGAGTTGAACAATTACGCGCAGGAAGTGGCAACGCCAGCTCTGACTGTATGTGTAGAAACACCACCAGTGCTGCTGACAAAGAGGTGAGGACCTTCAGAATGTCTCCCAGAGGGTCCATTAATGACAACTAGTGACACAAAAACTGGTAATGCACTGTATGTGATGCAAATGGGTGCCACTCTAGAGGGGGTGCCTAAATAATTGTGGAAAAATTATTTTCAGTCAGCATCTTTTGTTTTATACAGCTGATTATTACAGAACTCCAGCACACAGGGGCACTGCACTAGCATTTTCTGTACTTAATTATCATTGAAATATAGCCACTAAATACAGAAATCAGTGGGTGGTGCGCCAAATCAAAGGCAGGAAAAATGACTTACAGAAATCCAGCATGCTGCCTGGTGGAGCGTTGGAGGGGTGAAGGCAGGAAAATGGTTTCTAGAGGACAGTTTCTGTATTTTAACAATTGTTTTCATAAACCGTTTTTAAATACAGAAATCTAGTGCGGTGCATATGGGTGCCACTATAGAGGGGGTGCCAAAATAATGACAGAAAATGTATGCTTAATTGGTATATGATCAGTAACAGAGGCATGGCACTGCTTAATGTGACTGAATACACATAAGAATGGACCCGGTTGCCCTGCTGACACCTCAGGGTTGAATGAGGAGAGGCTGGCAGTATTTGAAGCAGGTGTGGCCCATGCGGTCAGAACCGTCACATTGATGCTCTCCGCTCCCTAATAACAACCTTCAGACATGATCACAGCTCTTGCTCCTTCATCCAGCCTCTGCCTCTTGCCTGCTGCTTTGATTTTCTCTCCTGCAGCCAACGTGATCAAACGAGACACTGGACTCAAACCGTGGCTTCAGCCCCGGAGTGACGGTGGTGAAAATGATCCTCCAAACTCTTAGAGCTCATCAAACACCTTGCAGTTCATTCAGAGGGAGTGAAGTGGCTTTCACTGACCTCTTCCTCTCCATTCTGTCCTGTAGGTAAAAGGTCAAAAGATTTAATATCTGGGATGTGCAAATAGTTATGAAGGAGCATTCATGACCTCCGGTCAGACAGACAGAGGAGACCACAACTATAGGAAAGTAAAGCAATTTAATGGCATAAAAAAGAATACAGATTAACATTCATAACATGCAATGAATCTTTACAAAACACATCCGTGTTGGTTATTTGCAATATGAATAGAGAAGTGTGTATTGCATGACAGTGTGGAGATAACAAGGCATGTTAAGACATTTCACTGGAAAACTACTGAACAACTGAAACAGGTGAATGTCAAGTCTTTTGGTCCAGGTTGGGTTGAACTTAACAGGGAAATGTTGATAAAAGAAACTCAGCTGAATTCTGTGGTTTTAATCGTCTGACTCAGTGAAGTAAGAAACCAGGACTGTTTTTTTTAACGGTCCAAGCATGTTGGTGATCGTGTTGGTGATCGTGTTGGTGTTCGTGTTGGTGAGCTTGTTGGTGATCATGTTGGTGATTGTGTTGGTGAGTGTGTTGGTGATCGTGTTGGTGATCGTGTTGGTGAGTGTGTTGGTGATCGTGTTGGTGATCGTGTTGGTGATCGTGTTGGTGATCGTGTTGGTGATCGTGTTGGTGATCGTGTTGGTGAGTGTGTTGGTGATCGTGTTGGTGATCGTGTTGGTGAGCTTGTTGGTGATCGTGTTGGTGATCGGGTTGGTGAGCTTGTTGGTGATCGTGTTGGTAATCGGGTTGGTGAGCTTGTTGGTGATCGTGTTGGTGAGCTTGTTGGTGATCGTGTTGGTGATCGGGTTGGTGAGTGTGTTGGTGATCGTGTTGGTGATCGTGTTGGTGATCGTGTTGGTGATCGTGTCGGTGATCTTGTTGGTGAGCATGTCGGTGAGCTTGTCGGTGATCGTGTTGGTGATCTTGTTGGTGATCGTGTTGGTGTGCGTGTTGGTGATCTTGTTGGTGATCAGTCTGAGGCACATTCTATTTTGCTTTAAAAAAGAAAAACACTTTAAAGGGATAGTTTCACATTTTCATTCCTGCCATTAGATGGAAATTATCATTTCTGGTCCCACATTAACGCAATTCTCAATAGCAGTTTGAAGTTTTCTGCACCACCTACAGGCTCTGTGATGACTGCCAGTTGAAACTGTTCAGTGTGATGTCAGCCAACAGGTGTGTGTGCAATAAGAATCCTGAATTTTTGCAGTTACAATATCTTGTAAAAATATCCTAACCTCTCTATTCGCTCTGTTTACCGTCCAACCATAAAACTTTAAAGTATTTTATGGGACTTAATGTGACAGAGCAACACAATGGTGTATAGTTATTAAGTGGAAGGAAAATTATACACTGTATCTAGATTTTCTGGAAAAACTAATCTTAAAAGTAAGCTGTGTGTTTGTATACAACTTCTTTTCCTTTGCTCTAACAGCACTTCAATATCCACTGCCAGAAGTCCTCTCATTAGAATTTATTTTGAATATTATCATAATTATTTTGCATGTTTTCCAGTGTCCGTTGGGGTCTAAATTGCCCGTTGGTGTGACTGTGTTCCACTGTGATGAACTGATGAAATGTCCAGAGTGTACCTTGGCTTCTGGCCCGATGATTGCTGGAAATAGCAAATCAAAAATAACCCCTATTAATTTGTGGAGTCCTCCAGGGCTCAATCTTGTTTGCATTGTTCATGCTGCTCTGAGGTCTCCGTTCACTGCTATGCAGATGTCTTTCAGGTTTCTTTGCCTTTAAAAGCATGGTCACACTAATTTCAGCTGTAGTGGAATTGTCTTGTAGATGTTAAAAAGTAGTAGCCTCCTTAAAGTATTTTAAATTAAGTGGAAATTACAATTTTTGACAACTCTTATTAAAGATAGTAATGCTTCAGACTGTTTATCATTTTAAGGAAATTGCAATTTTCTTGTTTTCTCTAGTTTTGATACTAAATAGCCCAGAACATTTTTATGAATGAGTCTTTAAATCTCAATGAGTTTTTCTCTTCCTGTTTAAATAAAGGCTATAATAGGCACCATAGTATCTGCATGCGACATTTTTATTTGTGAAAATCAGATAGAATTTTGGTCTGTCACATAAAAATCCTATTAAATTACACTAAAGCTTGTGGTTATGTTACAAAATGTAAACATTTCAAGGGCCAGGAATACTTTTGCTAGGCACTTTAGATGGAAATTAAAATATTCATGTTAAGCTAGCAGTTTTCAGATTAAGTACCACCAGATGGTCCTTTCAGATCAATGAGAAATGTGGCAAACGCACCCCTGCACACGCACACACACCTGAGACGTGACATCCAGCTGTAATGTCTTGACCCACTGAATCACCTCAGATCAAACTGTTCCATTTGATGGTTACGAGGCTGCATCATCAGAGTATCCAGCCTTTCTAACAGGACTTTACTTAGTACATTGTTTAAATCTTGGTGTGAGTCTACGTTTCAACCTGCCTGTCACTTTGCTGCACTTTGCTGCTGAATTTCCCCACTGAGGGATGATAAAGGTTATTTCTAAGCTAAATAACCACTGACTACAGATTTGAACTTCAGGTTTGCTGGAGTGGGAAACAGCCGCTAAAATCTCCTGAGCTTACTTGTCTCAGCCAAAGGTTCCTCCTTTAAACATCAGTGTCTGGAATGTTTTATGAAAACTGAAATAATTAATCATTGATCGTCTGACGATTCTGGAATAGACCACATGTTCCAAACCTGGCACTGATATATTGTCACTTAACTAACATAAATGCCTAAGATATTTTTCTTTCCAAAAGAAACTTAGGCTATTAAAAAAAACAAACACTTTTTTTGGCATAAAACCACTTAGGCCATTATTTCAGGAAGGTGAGAATATGTTGAACAATAAAACCTTTTCTTCATTGACAAGTCTCACTCTAGACGGTCAATGTCTGGTTTAGTTTTAGCCAACCTGGGTGTGACCCCGTTGGTTGTGTGTTCCTCACCATGTGGGTGTGAACACGGGCAAGGATGTTTGAGGGCCATTGGTGCTCCAAAAATGTTATTTTGTGAAATTTCTGAAATTTCTCGCTATGTTTGTTGCAAATTTCCCTGTCCAGTTGACACTGTGTGTGTTCTCCTCTAGCAAAGTTGATTAAGCAGGAAGCAGACTACAGTGCAGAGCATTCTGGGTAATTACAACCAATACAAACACGCTAGTCTAGCGCTTGGGGGAGCAGTGGTTGTAGTCTTTTACCAAAGACAAAAGAAAAAAACTACAACCAGTAAAATTTTGTTCACAATTTGTGAAGAAGGAATCTGCACTATGAGTCTTCTTCACAAGTTTTCATGTTGTTTCCTCCTGTGGTTCTTGGGTTGCTCAGAGGGTTTGATTTGTTTCACTGAGTTCAGTGTGAAAGTGAACCACAGAAGCTGAAAATGTAACAAATGTTGGAGTTTTGGTTCCCAATCAAGCTGAGTCACTGGACTATCAGATGTGAAAACACCCACGCTTACTGAAACCTGCAGTGGCGCCCATAGAGAAGGGGCTTCACATTAACCCAAGACTGAAGCTGCTGAGGCAGATAACAGAGACACTCATGTCTCAGGATAGCTACGGTGATGCAGTGATATGTAGATTTCCTCATTACTTTGTCAGGTATAAACCACTGAGAAAAATAAGTTAATAGGCAAACTTTCATACACATCTTACATAAAATTTAATGAATTGTTTCAGATATAAAAAGGTCAGTAATAATTGCTCGACTGGAAAAATATCAACTTCTCCTCACTCGCCTGTGGCCTGCAACACAGTGACATCAGTGGTTCATGTAAAGACAGAGTGCCATGTGAGAGTTCACCATTTGTACAAACCAGAGTGTGGCTGAAAACACCAATATGAAGAGAAAATAATACAAAACAAACCTCTAAAGTTTTTGTGATAATAATTATAAAAAAAGGAACACTCAACACATACAATATACACTATATATACATGGTATTTAGTAATGCTCGTGTTGCAGCGTGAAGGAACAGAGCTTTAGAGAATGACTATGGCAGTGTGCAGTTGGCATTGACTCAATACGTTTTGACACAAAATGTTCGGCAGTCTTCGATAACGTCTCTGTCCTGGGTTTGTTGGTTCCATGTGGGTAGAGTGATGCTGGCTGGGCGTTCTGTTCCTCAAGCTGGGGTCTGAGTGGAGGCTTTGACCTCGGCCGACGCCCTCTTCTCCTTGCGGCTCCCGTACTCACCGATGAACGAGCCGTCTTCATTGAACTGAACGTCCTCGTCGCCGTAGTCCACCAGGCTGTCCCCACTGTCCGCCGCCTTGATCTCCCTGCTGAGGGAGCGCTGGCTGCCCTTCAGCGGCTTCTCGTCGTTGTCGCTGTGGGACAGGCACAGTGGGTTTAGAATCCCCAGAATTTCACCCAGAGCTTCGCTCTGTGGGTCACAGGGGAGAGATGGAGGTACAGGCCGGTGCCATTGCTGCCTCCACCCAGGTTTTAGTGAGGGACACCGGCTTCTACCTCAGGCTGACCGATGGAGCGTAATCACAGATGCTTTCATAGATTCTCAAAGTAACAGGCTGGACTCAACGTGCAACGATGTATTTTTTACAAAGGAAGACAGATGAACCATAAAGAGGGATGGGGTGAATTGGGTCAAGGCTGGTGATGTTACTCATGCTGTCATCCTGTAATGCAGAGTGTTACATAGAACGTTCTATGTAACATTATGTAAGAGCCTCTTATTCAGGAGCCGATTGCAGAAGCTTAGACAAAGTAGGCAGAAGTGGTGAATTTACTGAATGTTGGAAGCTGCACAATTAACTTTGATCTTAAAAATATCTGTAGCCAGTACTGATCTTACATCAGGAGCAGAAGTTATATTTGTTGCTTTTCATGATTACAGCGCCTGGTATTCGAGGGTGTTAGGCCCATAAATAGCTAAAATCTGGGAATACTTGAGACTCCCTCTAAATACATTTAGAACTGCCTATTTCATTAGTTCAATCATCAGATATACTTTAAAGTGCATTGATAAGCACAGTGAAAACTGGCGCTATAGCAGAAGACATCTACAGTCTGCCTTATTCTAGTTCTTGGGAGTACAGCCTATCAGCCAATCAATCAGCCTAGCAAACAATCAGTCAATCAGTGGCATTGAAAATAAATGCTGAAGAAACACTGCTTGCTGTTTGGCTAACACCAGTCATCAGTTCGCCCAGTAGCATTGTGCCTAGCTATTTCGGCTTCTCAAGCTACAAACAAATTCACAAATAGGTGAATTTTCCATGAATAATTTGAAGTGGCTTCTATGTTCTGTGGAAAATAGAAAAAAAATGTTCTACAAAAATATCTGCAAATTGGTGAATATGTGAATAGTCACAGTAAGCTGTATGTATGTAAAACAGGGACTTTGGTTCTTGGTATAATGCCACAGAATCTCTTCTGGCCCAAGGAACATTATATCACATCATGAGGTAATATGTGGCTGTTAACATGGACTACAGCACAAAATAGCAAAATAAGAAAATACACATGGCCCAGGTAGTTGGAGTTGTGTTCTGTCAGGAGCAGCTGGTGGTTTCTACCTCAGGAGTCACAGCGAATACAGGTACAAACTCCAAACCAACAAAGCAAACAGTGATAGTGAATCTAAACACAGAGCTACATTCACAATTATGATTTACAGTCATGACTCAAAACCGCTAAGCTAAGCTAGCTGACTGCTGCCATTTCCTTACATTTCTGCAAGGAAATGGCAATCTTAAATGGAATTATCAATCTTATTTGGCTTCCAGCAAAATTGATGTCAAACTTTTTGAACCTGATGTCCTTTCAGTTCAGTTCAGATTTTTTGGTGTCATCAGCAGCAGTTCTCTTACCTGCAGCAGAAATATGTTATATCACAGTGAGTCTATAAATTAATCCAGACGGCTAAGACTAACAGCTAGTGCGATAAATGCAACCTGTTTGTAATTGTAGAAGTTTAATATTTGCTAAAATAGCGTTGTATTCCATGTACAGAGATGTTTAGTGTTGTTTTAAATGGTTAAAACTGCAGTTCATCTTATTGGCTTTTTACTCATGAGGATTCCTTCACTTTCCTACATACTCTCTGCCATATGACATAAAGCTGCAATGTCTTTTATAGAAAATGTTTTTTGCACTTTTGTTAAAACTATCATTATGTAGTGACAGTATAATATAAGACACATTATCTGCTGAAAAAACATAATCTGAACAAATACACTGCTGGCTCTGATTGAAACAACCAATCAGAGCCAATAGGAGGGTCTAAACGCTGTCAATCATCCTCATGTATGCACCATTCACACCCCCACCGTCCCTGTGCTCTCTGTTCTGCCACAGCTCCTTCCTAACAGTTAGCCTGCCATGAATGTAAAACTAGTTAGCTTTAGGTAGAGTTAGTTAATGCTAACTAGCTTTCTAACTGTCTATCTTGTGACAGTGGATAAACAGTTTTTCTGTAACTGTAAGTTGTTTCTTTGCCATTAACACATTTGGAAGTGTATACATGAGGGCGAGTGACAGCGCTAAGCTCCTCCTACTGGCTCTGATTGGTTCTTTTTGAATGGCAATAGTAGCTCTGGCAGGAGGTGAAGGAGGTGGATCTTTTCACAGACTGTCTCATTATCCTGCCACAACACGGTGACAGTTTTAACAAGTGTTAAAAGACATACTTCTGTTAAAGCTCCATACTGCAGCTTTAAGCTTCGGTAGGAAAACTATTACTTTAAAGAGCCTCACTGCAAGACATTTTTAAGAATTAAGCTCTTTTTTGGTGAAATGATGCATTTTTTGACTGAATTTAACAGCTCTAAGTGATGACAGTCAATAATTGGAACTTGATAGTATTTTGCAGAAACCTTTTTAAACATTGAGGGCAACAGGCTCCTGAAGCGACATGATGAAATCTAACTGCTGCCACACTGAGCCACTTTAACCTCATCACATCAGCATTTGTTTAGCAGTGAGGATCCCACTGATTGGAGAATTAGACTGGGACTCATGCTGTGGCAGACGGTTATGAACAGAACCACTAAAGGACCAATGACACATGCCCTGATATCACTGCCCAGGAGATGAGGCACATTCAATGACTCTGATTGGTTTGAGGCTCCAGCAGGGAGCAGAAAACTGTGACATCAGAGCAGAACTGTTCACCACACACCAACACAACACCGAGTCTAAAAGCAGCTACTCTGACCACGCCCACATGTAAACCGGTCATCACATACTTCACGGTTACTCGGCCCGTCTAACGTCTCCGGCAGGAGAGGAGCGAGGCTCTGCGGGAGCCTCATGGAATCTGGGCCGTCTTTTCGGCGAGAGCAAAAAAAGGCAGAGAGAATTTAGCGAGGAGAAGATGGAGAAAAAGAAGAGGGGCAGACATTCACGGGATGCAGTGAGGTGGTGAGACGCTGTCGTCATGGGAAGGGGAGGGGGGGCACTTACCTGTATTCACAGAATGTGTCATCATTCATGCCCTGGGACTCCACGTCTGGATGAAGGTCTTCTTTTTCTTTCACTGCACACAGAGTGATGAAAAGAGCTGAGAGATTTCCACAGGAGAAAGACAGACAGACGGCCGCTGCTGCAGCTGGACGAGTCGCCTGACTGCTCCCAATTATATACAGTCATTTTCCCACTTCAAACATCAATGACAGCATTTAGGAAAAGATTTCAATCACTTCACAATTAAAAGCTTAAGGAAAAGAAAACTTTAGATTGTGAATAGTTTGTATGCTTTCTGTAAATGTCAACAGTAAGAATGCTAATTACTGTATGAACTGCAGTGCAACAGTTGCTGGAGGCAGTGACAGACAGACAGACAGACAGACAGACAGAACTGTCTGTCGAATAAAAGGATGGATGTTTTTGTATAACATAAAGTTTAGCACCAATTTGAGCTTCTCATGAGTATACATGTTTGATTCTGTGAAAACTGTGTAATATTCCCTTAATGTAACACACAGGAGCAACACAACCCCTGACATCATTTGCCAGTTTTAGTTCTCAACCCCAATCTTTTACACTGTGTAGAACAGGGAGGGACACGTGTGAACCTGTGGCGTCCCCCAGGCCATGACGCCCAGGGTGGTGAGCCACTATGAAAAGCAGCCACTAGCTGTCAGTGAGAGTTAAATGAGGAAACACAGATCTGTGTGTGGTTGTTCTCCCATTAGCTGTGAATAATGACGCTGATAATGTCTCTGCTTCCTCTGATGAGGAGAACAACAAACTGTCAGGCAGGCCCAGTTCAGGCCGTCACTCTTTATGAAGTGACCTCATGCACAGAATTAGATAAACCCGCCACACCAACAAGGTAAAAAATCAGACATGCAGGAGCAAACACAGCAGCAGCCTGTTCTGTCTACTGTGTGGTGTGGAAGTACACCGTCTGATGATTGATCACCTCTCTCACATGAACAAACAACAATATGGAATTAAAATGATGCTTTAGGCAACAATTAGTATTCAAACAAGGGAATAAGGGTGTGTGTGTGTGTGTGTGCGTGTGTGTGCCTACCGGAATACTTTCCTCCTTTATTTCTGTTGACAAAGCAGGCAATCAACACGATGAGTGTGAGCAGAGCGATGGCAGACATGAGGCCGATAAACCAGCCCTGGGTGGAGATTCCTCCGTGGACGCTGGCCAGGCCTGTGGAGGACAAGACGCCATGACTTTGACTGGCCTTGGCCTTTCCATCGGACACTTGATTGAATGTTTACATCGACAAAGCTAATCTGATGCTCAGGCCGAGGCGCTGATGGAAACGCTCCAGTATTAATATTAAACAGCTAATCCTGCTTGTCTAATTAATCAAGCGGGGAACGCTGAACAAATGCAATTCCTGTTAGAGAGCCAAATGAAATTCTAGTGACGGCGTGAAGGACCGCCACGTCGCCACATCGCTTCAAGGACGTGGCTGCGCTCTCCTCATCAGGAGGTCAATTACTTTTTGTCCCTCCTCACCTTTAGCCCTGCTTGTGATAACCTCTTCAAACATACCAGCATTATCAAGCCGGCTGTTAGAAGTCAGGCACACAGTGTATTCAGTCTCAGGTTTGAGTCCATCAGTGAAAAGTGAGAGAAGAGTTTAAAGCTCTGATGTCTTCCAGTGACCTTCACCTGTACTCCAGAGGGGCCGGGGAGCCGGGGGGTTGTACGGTGTCATGAAAACACACCTAGTGATGAAGAAATGATTTAAAAAACAGCATAAGGCTACGGATGCTGCAGTCCTTTGAAGAGTTCAAAACCCCAACAAAGTGGATTTCCAAAAATGTTTTTCAAATAAAAACCGAAAAACTGTGGCGTGAATTAAATTGATAAAAATCTAATTTTCAGTTTTTACAATAAATTCATTACATTTAGATTTGGACTTTGATTAGACCATTTCATCCAACTCATTCTACTGGAGCTCAGGCTATGTGTGTGTCCTGCTGGAAGTTGAAGCTCCAGTGTCCAGTCTTCTACAGAAAGAATTTCAATATGTTTCAAAATGACTGATGCTTGCTCATAAATTCATGAACATATGGAGGCATTGTACCAGGCATAGATACGGATGAAGAAGATACTAGCTAAAAAAGAATGTTATAAAAAAGTTAACCTGAATAGTCATTTATTGGATGATGTTATTGTTGTAAGAGAGGTGGGTGTAAAAATAGGTTAATGCTTCTACCCTCTACATTGAACATGTAAATATACTGTACCGCTGTCCTTAATTTGAATAATTGTGAGTTTATTGCCATTTTTTGCCATAAAATGATTAAAACATTCAATTTAAATTACTAATTTAAATAACTCACAAATGCAGGTGGCAGAATTTCTTACGTCTGCATTTATAGTCTGATCAATGTGACGATTAGCAAAAATGGAGCTGTGCTTTTAAGAATGAAAATGTTTGAGTCCCATCTGTCTGGTTGTTATTTTTCTCATCTTTAATCTTCTAAATGCAGAATTTAGAAAATGATTTAATGAGGGAAAAATAGCACTAAATTGCTCACAAATGTTTCTAAAGTAGCATCACATTCAAAATGATTTTGATTAAAACAAATCAAACAACAAGGAAGTCTTTGAGGGACTACTTTATACTCAGATTAAATAATTCACTGATTTATTCTGTTTATTAAATAACAGTTTGTTCTGAATAACCCACTGGATTTAATAAAAATACATTTTCATTTTTGAAGGCATTTGGCTGCACTAGATTAGAAATACAAGTGCATGCCACACTTATCAGATTATATCTGTCAGGGAAAAAAATAAAAATAAAAAATCAAACACACAAACTTCCAATAAAGTGTATTAAAGCCTGTGGTTGTAATGTGAATGAACAGGCATGTGGACATTCATACTTTTTCAAGGCACAGCAGATGTTACTGCTGCCACTTACAGGAACCAGAAACTGAGCAGAGAAGAACCTACAGCTGTTCATACATGCTACAGAAAACCTGCAGGAATCCAGCTGATATTAACAGAGCTGCTGCTAACAGCTGAGCTGACATTGAACAGGACCGGGAACGATGGAGTGATGAGACAGAACGAGAGACAGGAGAGGAAGTGTTGGTGAAGGGTCAAGGAAACAGAGGATGAAGCAGAGAGTTCAGTAGGAAGTGTCTGATTCTACTCACAGCAGTATTAGTATGATTTCCCTCATTTAAAATTATAATATTGAGATTGAATCAAAGGTAGACTATGAAGTACATAAAAACATGTTATTGATGTTTAATACATCTGTAATCTGTGTTATTTTAACCTTTTACTAAAGAAAAAAACAAAACCAAAATACAAAAAAGGTAATTTAATCAACAGCTTATTTCTATCATATTGATTTTTTCCCAAACAATGTACACACCAGGTAATGAATATTGCTTCTAGAGGTGCACTGATTGCAGTTGTCTGGCCGATCACAAATCTTTAAAAAGCCTAACCAGCCAATTCTGGTTTTGACTGATACTGATTTTTTCAGTCTGAGAAGTTTGTAAATTTAGTAACAAAGTGTCTGAGTTGGTGGCTGTTAACAGATGTGACCTCCCACAACCAAAAGCTTCTACAGCAACTCTGAAGAAAGTCACATAACATGAGTTACAACATTTCATTTCCCTTTGGGAGAACAAAAAGTATTTTTGAATTGAGTTGATGTAAATATTAGAGATGGACTCATCCTGTTCCTGTCTATGTTCATTTTGTCACATTAAACATGTGCTTTCTTTGTTTATTCTCTTTGCTAATGGATTTTTTCTAAAATCCTGACAGTGGTGAGGATTATTTAACTGAATTCAGTTATTTAACTGAATACTAATTACCTCAATTTTATGTATTTATTCATTCGTTTACAGATGAAAATGAACATGTCACATGTTAGCATAAACAAAGGTTTTGAATGAAAAGGAGCAGTTTGATGAAAATATCTTTGAAAATAAGATATACACACATTTATGAAAGATGACTGAATGTTAGTGTCATCCATGTGTACTTCCATCAGACTGTATACAGTTTATTTTCTTGTCTAAATGGTCATATTTCAAAAAGTGATGTCAAAGTTGGGTATTAATAGTTGAACTTTTCTCTGCAGTTTTCTAATGTTGGGAGCGATTTGCATCATCAGTTTGACAAACAGGATCTTTCTAAGCCTTCAGGTGAACAAAGCGCCATCGGCCTCTCTCCCCCCAACAAGGCAAACATGCAAATCTCCCTCTCCACCTCCAGCTCAGGTGCCTCGCTTCTGGTTTTTTTTTTTTTTTCCAGGTGATAATTCAGTTCACAAACACACCTGAGTGGTGCCGTCCGTCCCCTAACCACGGCGTGACACTCTCTCTCTCTGGTTAATGCAGATGGATTAGTGTGCAACCACGGTAATTCAAACTGCTGAAACGGGCAGATGACTAAAAATACAGCCATGTTTTTGTCACCTCTTTCCTCAGCCTGCAATTAAACGGAGCAGAGAGCAGCTGCTCAGCCAGCAGGGAGCCCAGAAGAGAAGACGTCCCTTCAAAGTCACAAAGGCAAAGCTGTGAAATATTCTGATATAGGTGCTTTCATCAGCTTCCACTTATGGTTGTTCAAACATCAGTATGAGCTTTCCTCTCTTTCTTTCTTCTTCTTCTACTCATTAGAGCTGTGTGGCTGTTTACTCACTTGAAGATTTCACGGAACTCTCCGGTGGCTCTCGGGTCAATCTGTTGCCGTGTACAGGCGGCGCCGGGGCCCAACAAATCAATCACTTACAATTAGACGCATTTGTCCCGTTCAAGTGACTCCTCTCTGCAGTCGCACTGCCGGCTCACAATATAGATCTGCTGTCCTAGATTTCCCTACGGTGTTGCCAAGATATTAAACTATGGCAACAGTAAGAGAAACAGCTGGTGGCTTCTGCTTCATGTTGCTATGCAGACCAAACGGGTCCTGTGGCCGTTCTAGGAAGACAGGTAGCACTTAATGTACATCATGTCAATCTTGAGCTACTTGATGTAGCCTTATTAATTAATTAAGGATGATTCATGCTTAACAAGCTATAAATTAACACATTTATTAATGCTTTCCCCATAATGACTAATTACTACTAAAATCAATGTCTTTGCATGCGTAATAACACACTAATTAGCTATTCTACTTACTGTGTGTCAATGTTTGCAAATGTTCAAGTAAATGTACTTTCACAACATGTGTTGACATGTATTAATGGTTAGGAAATATTTGAATTGGCTGCATGTTCATCCTGCAGTGCCTCCATAACAAAGTCAGTTATTAGTAGTATTTTGTGAATATTTTGTGACTATTCATGCTTTAGACATACGTTTATTTACAAACATATATACACACACTACATAGAATAGTTATTTCATGAATTAAGCATGAATATTCATTGACTATGTTTGTTTTGGGAGCAATTAGTCACAGATTCATTTATTGCTTAATAAGTATGAATTATCCTTAATTAATTATGTTGTCAAGGCTAATTAACTGTTAATGGTTTAAAATCAAATGGTTTAAATGAGGTTAAATAAAGTGCAGTTATTATAAAGTGCTACTGGAAAATGTGCAGCTCAAATTGTATTTAGTTTATATATTTTTTTACTTTAAAGATGCTTTCAAGTGGTTAACTTTTTTTAACTTTTTTTTTTTTACAACAGCTGAATAATAAAGTAAGGATTTCAACTCTAGCAGTTCACAAAATCAATAAAAGAAGAAGAATGAAGCAAAAAGCTAATACTTTTCGTGTGATTTGTCAATGACATCACAAGAGGTCGACCAATTAGGCTGACCAGCTGATGTAAGAAGACAAAGCAGTCTAAGCTTGATCAGTATTGTCAAAAAATTATATCACATTTTTGTAAAGATAAAGTGAAAAAGAAAAAGCTCATATTCTGATTATTTGTAGATATACAACTATAAATGTTGAATGATGTACTGTCTTCAGTAATTAGAACAAATATCAGTGAAATAAGAAGACATTTTATGAGGTCAAAGCATCCATTTTTATAATTAAAGAGTAAAAACTTGCCTCTACTGACTGTAAACATTATGGTTCAATTATGAAGTGAAGACGCAAATTTCTTCTAACTTCAATGGAAACCAGGAACTGAATTAACCATAGCATCGGTTAATTCAGTTCATTTTCTGCAAACATTATAGGGATTTGAAAACACTAAAAAACAGAATATTTGATTGATTCATGAAACTATACAATATCAGCTGTGACACATGTCTGTTTTCTTTTTGACTACTTGACATTGTGTGACCTTTAGCATTTTTGGTGATATCATTTGTGTCTGATGTGAGCTTTCGCTCTTTCCTTCTGGCCAAATATAGCATTAGCATAAAAACATACAACTTCAGAATTCTTAAAAAACAATTACTGCAATTCAAAAAGTCCTTTGCAATATGAATATTGCACACATTGTTATTGCTATGATGATGAATGTATGTTAAATTGTGTGTATATCACAATATCTATATTTAGACTCAGGTATTTGTCAGTTACATTATATTTTGGGCTGTGGTTGCCTCTAAATGCATCTTTTATGAACTTGAGCCATGTACTTTTCAGTGATGCTATGATTCTTATTATATATCCATATGTTTGTTGTTGTGGTTCCTCGATTTAGTTTTTTCTATTTCTGCAGGTTTAGAGGCAGTCTTCTAGTGTGTTTAGAGTTTGGTTAATTTTACAAAAAGCTTTGTCAGCATTTTTACGTGTTTTCTTGCTGTTCGTATCAGAACTGCTGCTATACCTATGTTGGGACGAGTGGGTTTGGTCACATGTGACTTTGGAGTGGTCGGAGTTGACAGAGACTTTCCTAAAAGAAAAACACATCTTGTGGTTATCAGAAGCAAAGCTAACAGGAGCTACATTCTATTGTTAGCATGACGCTATCCTGGGCTAGAATTAGTGACTACACATCTACAGGTTCTACAAAAGAGCTCCTCTCTAGTTTTCAAGCACAAGGCAGTATAAATTACACAAAGCATAATTTATTACCTTAGCTAGAGTTTTGACAAGAAGCACTGAGGCTGCTGTTGCTAGGATAAAAAGTCAACATTCATTTACAGGTGCTAATAGGGGAGATTAATAGGAGTTTATAATTAGCTTACTCATTAGCACTGTTATTAGAGAGGAAGCCACAAACTTTTAGTGTGAGGGAGTTGACATTTTTCTAATGAAAGGAGGCACCGCGTGCTCTCCGCAAACAACAGAGAGGGTCAATCATCTGCAGGCGAGCTGGAACACCAGACAAATGAAAGGCTTCCTGTTGGTTGGAACTGAGGCCTACAGCATACACTGATGTCTGCCCTGCTACGGCTAAAACATGCAACTGCTATGTACAGCACAGGACGACTCATACCAACAAACACCATTTTAAAATTCAGACAGAACTGGGGGAAGGTATTCAGACCCGTGGAAGTGTTGCACCACATTACAACCACAAACTTCAGATGACTTTAGTGGGAATTTATGTGAGCTCAACACAAAGTAGAACATGACGTTAAAGAAGAAGACGGAAATAAAACATTTTAACACATACAATCCTGAAAAAGTTTGCTATGCATTTATATTTAGCCTTGTTCAGCCTACTGTCAATCAAATATTATCCAAAGTGCCTTCAGAAATCACTTAAACAATTACATGAAAAGTAAAAATCTCAGAGATTTGTTGGAGAACAAAAAGCATCATGAAGACCAAGGAACACAGCAGACAGGTACATGGTACAAAATTCTATGTGCGAAAAATGGTGGCGGCTGCATCATGCTGTGGGGAATGCGATTTTTCAGTAGGAACAGGAAAGTCAGACAGAGTTGATGATTAAATGGCTGAAGTTAACGTCAAGGCAGTTCTTGAAGAAAACCTTTTAGTGACTGTAAAGACATGACACTGAGGTGAAGGTTGATCTTGCAGCAGGAGAACAATTCCAAAGATGCAGCTACCATGTAAATAATTAGATCCAAACCTGTTATGTGTTGGATAGTTCAGATCCACCTGAGAATCTGTAGCAAGACTAAAGACATGATGGCCACAATCACTGCTCTCCACCCAGTCTGACAGATCCACGGCAATTAAAAAACAAGAATGGAAGAATTGGCTAAAACAAATCCGTATTTAGATGTAGAGACAGACAGACAGACCCCAAATGACTCATTTACAATGTTGCAATTAGTGAGACTGGACAGAAGTTAGTCACTCAGATTTTTTTCTGTTTTATTTCAATCAAAACCACTGATTTTGCTGTGCTACTTTACAGATATTTGCAAGGAATTTTGCCACACAAAGTCTGCAAGAAGGAAACAGTAAATTGATGTTAATTGTCCTCCCCTTGTGAATAATCAAATGTTTCAGAGTTTTGATGTTGATCGGGAGGATGAAACCGCAGTCTAATAGAACACTGGACTGGAATTACAAGCCCCAAATCAACCCACATTTTGAAATCGGGGAACTTTTCTCTAAACGAAGTGATCAGAAGTCAGCAAGACTCTCTGAAAGAGGAGCAGCAGGAGGAAATCCTGTGAAATGAACTCTATCCTCATCACTGGTTCAGCTGCACCACAGCGCTTCTAACCATCACTTCCATGAGTTGAAAATGTTTGTTTCTGCATCAAGTGGTCAGGTATGGCAATTATAATCCATTAAAAATTCAGTCAAAGACGAAAAATATTCCGTTAACACGACCTCTTAGAAATAAAAAATATTGTCACCTGCAGGTGAGAGTCAGCAGTCACTTAAACCCAATGTTTTGTGGAAAATTAGCAATAAACTAATAATGCATTAGTGTGAAAAACGTGGGGCTCTGTTGCCTTCACGTGAATTTCTTTGTTCGCAGAATTGTGAAAAACTGGACGGACTGAGAAATGCACACAAAAAAGTTTGAAAATCACGGATCCAATTTTGTTCTAATATGTTAAAATCCAGTAAAATAAGATGAAGTCTGTGGTTGTAAAATGACAACACATGAATACCATTGTAAATTGCATAAATTTACAGAGTGCGTGTTGGTATGACGCCCCACTTTCTGCATAAACATAGATCTACATACTGATGCCAACAGTAGGAGCCAAAGAAGAAGCTGCAAGAAAACAGAACCAAAGAACAAAAATGAAAAGAAGGGGAGACAGACATTGCATGGCCAAGTAGACACACACCTTCACATACAAATTCAAAACACACGCTTTCATGATCAAAGCAAAATCAGAAAGCAATGCACTATTTAGTGGCGTATGAGAGTGCAGACAGAGGACCATTAGCAGAAACAACACGGACATGTTCGGAGCTCAGACTGAAAGCAGAGCTGCCACAAAAGGCTTTCAGTCTCCCTCCAACACGCACAAAGACACCCGGCAAAATTACAAGTAACGACATGACAAAAGTGAGTCATCCTCCCTGTAATCACTTCCACTGGCTTTTCAGCTTACAAATAAACAAAAACCAATTAAGTGTATTTCTGTGATTATGAGGATTTTGTTCGTAAACACTGAGTATTTTTGTTGCATAATGAGCTCCTGTATTGCAAATTTCTTGGTGTTGCAGTTGGATAAAGAAAAAAAAACAAAAGCCAACCAGCAATTAACGATGCTAACAGATACGCAGGTAAATAAAAATGGCTTTCTGAAGTCAAGTATGCATTTGAAAAGATTAGAAGCTACAGACTAGCTGATAATTAATTCCAACACATCAGCTCTTTGTGATAATTTATTTTATGCTTCTAAATGTAAAGCGCTCCTTCAGATGATCGTTTTATTGTTTTATTTCTTATCCTGCGTTGTCGTGGTGACAAAGGGAAAGATATTTTCATGAACAGGCGGTCAGTGAACGCCTCCCAGAGGAGGATGCACTAATCTCTGCCACCCTCTTAGTGGACATTACCTGCAGTTCTATTGACCATTAAATTGAAAATTGTGCAACTTGGAATTACAAAAATAAATTTGCTAAATGGAAACATAGAAATAAAAAAAAAAAAAAAAAACGCATGTTTTTCATTAAAAAGCTTTTGCTCTAGAATGAGATGGTGTATTTCGCAAAACTGCAATGGAAACGTTTTTGCATCAAGAGTCACGTGGTCAACAGGAAATGGTAGGTGGATGGTGGCGTGGCGTGTTTTAAATGACTGATCACAAACTTACTCATGTGTGATTTTAATTGTGTTTCCTATTGAATAGAAACACCACAAATGCAAAATTGTGTTTTTGCAACATTTGCAGAATATCAACAAGGTTTTGCCCACATTTGTAATGGAAATGCAGCTACAGCCTAAACTGTCACTCACTTGTTTCCAGGGCGGTGGTGCTCTCCTCGCTGACAACGGGCCCACAGCCAACTGCAGTGCAGGAGCGAAGATACAACTTGTATTTGCTCAGAGGCTCTAACTCATGCAGGATCCACTTCGTGGTGTCAGGGTTGCTGATGTTCACAGCCTGCAGAGGCCCAACTTCCTCTGTGTTGTTAACTAAAGAAATGAAAGAAAATACAGCTTTAATTCTGGTAGAACATCCAGTTACAACTATTTAGTTACTGACTGACAAAAACTTGGAAGGTTTTGCTTCTTTTATCACCTGCAGGAAAAAAGTAAGTAGAAAATGTGCTGGTAAGAAAAACTTTAAACCAAGATTTTCAGGGAGTATAAATAATTTGCATTTAACTTAATGTTCTTCAGTTGATAAAAACTCACAAAGAAACAAGTAGATAATGCACCTCTTCTTTCTTTTTGAAAAGTGAACTCAGTATATTACCTAACGTCCGTTTAAAACTCAATCGTTTTTGTGCTTTTGATGTCTGCTTTCTGATTGCATCTCATTTCTCAGTCTGTAAGGCAGCTAGCTAGGTATGAAGATGGCATTTATGTTCTTAGTAACAAAAACAAACCCAGCAGGTGTTAAGGTGACCTTTGGAAGAGGTGCAATGTTTTTCCTTACATTAAGAGCAGCAGAAATGCTGACATAAATGCTTCAGTGTGAATTCCTTCCACCCGGGGACTCCTCTGCTCTTCAGTAAAAATCTTGATTCTTGTTGGGTTTTCTTTCAAGGGATGAAATTGCCTTTTTGGCAAATTATGCAATCCAGACTGGAGCAGAGAGAGAAAAAAAGGCCACCAGCCGGATGTTTCCATCTTGCTAATGCTGTATGTTGTAACTTTCCCAGAAACCCTGTGGCCTGCCAGCTTGTGTTCTCTATCTTGTACAGTGAACTGGCGAAAGGCTGCAGACTCTGGCTCGCACACTCGCGACAAACAACAGCATGTCCAAATATTCTTCAGCCGGCGCCAAACACGGTTGGCTTTATGAAGTGTGAAACAAGCCAGGATTTTGCTACACAGAATGAACCAAAGCCAACGTTGTTTTCAACTCCTACTTAGAACAATATTTCAAGTTCAGAGCAGTGCAAGCTACACTAGACTGGTCTGAAGTGCTCGTATTATGCCTCAACCCCATCTGCACAAACACAAAAGCTGCAAATAAAAAAGGAATGATACATTCAGCAGTGTTGCAAACGATGCACTGCAACAAAGAATTAAGCAAGAATTGTGTTTTCATTGGAATTCTGAATAAGGAACTCCTTAAAATTTTCCTGGCATCTGTAAAACTTTGCCAGTAAAAGGACCATGTTAAATAAAAGATAACTGTATTTCCTATGACATATGGCTTGTACAATGAAAGCGCAAGAAACATTATATGGATAAAGAATGTGACGTGGCTGTGTTGTACCGAGGCACACCACAAGATGGCTCTACTTAGCCAGCCCTAATTTTGTAATTACACATTGTTTAATTACATGTTGGTAAAGTTTATTAAGCACCATAGATAAGATTATCACATAGTTTTCAACAAATACTATTTTGATATAAAATTAACTGGTCTTATGTAGACTCTGTTTTAGAGGGAAATGATGAGACAGTGGTAGCAATTTGGTGCTAGCATGCTAGCTGCCCTGCTAATTTAGCAGTCAGCTAGTGTATCCTGAGCTGTTTCTGTCACATTCTATATTAATGGTTATGGACCCATCCACAGGAAGATTTATTGTAGTTAGACTTGCTGTTTTGTGTTTAGGTGCTCCAGGCTGTTCTTGTATATTGTGACTAAGTTAAAATGATGACTGTGTTTTGTAATATGTTAGCTCTCTGCTAAATTGAAGATTTTAGTTTGGCTAGTAAATGTCATTGGGAGAACATTTACAGCCTATATAATACCAGACAGCTGTAATGTTGGATTTCATTGTTTTGGGACAAAGAATAATAAAAAAATTTGCACACAGTAAAACGCCTCTGTCTAATGTTTGTTTAAGTACAGAAACCATGATTCTTCCCAACAAAAATAAACTGTTAGCAGTGATTGTACCGAATGACAGGAGTAATGGAATATCTGCAGAAAATTGAGGGGTGTATTTCTTTATATGATATACTATATAATGAAATAAGAATAAATGAATTTCATTGTAGTTTAATGAGCAATTCTGTCAGCAATTCAATGTCTGGAATGTTGCTGGTCTGTTCTGATGGCAACTTTAAAAAATAAACTACTTCAAGGAAATTTGGTAGGGATTCAAATCCTGTTGCAGACTCTAAAAAGTGTCACAGCAGACGTTCATCAGAAACCTGTAGGATCTGATATTATCGCTGAACAGATGTGCTAGAGCTCGAGACTCCACTTGTATCACTGATGATTCTCCCAACAGCTGGCTGCATTATCCTCCAAGTTTCGCACATGACTTCCGTCAAGGGGACTTCAACAAAGAGTCACACTTTAGAGAGCCTATCAGCCCAATTGCTGTGGCGCACCACCAGAAACGTCCTTTCCTGAAATGCCGCCTGATGCCCGGCCCTTCTGCGCAGTGACCAAATCAGACCCAATTAGCCGGGGAAATGCTGCACTACGACGTTATTAAAAGTTGGTCATTACCTTTCCTATGACTTCTGCTTAAGAGCAGCAAAGCATTTGGACATGCGATGTATCTGGATAATGTCCTGAGGAAGTGCAAGCTAAGGATATCCAAATAGGGATGCATCTGAGTCAGGAAAAGCAGATTCTAATGGACCGAGCCAGAACTGCTCATGACTACCCAACATATCCTGACACCAGGATGAATATGTTTCTCTGTTAAAGATCAAGGGCTGCATGCACAATCATCAACAACAGGCCAGGAACTCACCTTCTGTCTTTTCAGACATCCCTCTTAAAGCCAGTGTTTAAAACTATACATCTATAGTCTAATTTAGGCTGGATCGGGTTTTGGTCTCATGGTATACCAACATTTTAAAGGTTCTGGTTTCAAAACTTCTATTTATTTATTTTGTATTTTCTAAAATAAGAACCAGATTCTGAACCATTTCAAATGGTCTCTCGTTTGTTAGCTTGAACAAAACAAAGCTGCAAGTCAGTGATTTGCTGCTGGGTTTCCTCAGATAGAAACCTTTTGAACAGTTTTGAAGAATTAATCAGGTTATTGCAGAGTTTGATAACTGGGATCAAATGATCCCAGTTATGTATGTGTGACTGAATTGAAGTAATGTTTTTGTAAATTGCTTCTGGACGACATTCGTTGTGAACTGGTGCAATATAAAGAAATTGAATTGAACATGAGCGTCATTTGCCCATGCATTACATCATGATATACATTTTAGTTTTGAAATGTTTGTGCAAACACTATGCTTACTTAAAACAGTAGTTTTACTAAAGGCTATAACACAATAGCTGCATTTCCATTGCAAATGTGCGCAAGACCTTGTCAATACTCCACTAATGTAAAAAAAACACAATTTCGAAATTGAGGCGTTTCCATTAATAAGACACACAATCAAAATCACACATGAACAAGTTTGTTCACGTATTTCCTGTCACCTTCTTCTTCGTGGTTTATGCCAGTAGTAACATGCGACTGCTGATCTTGTGCTTTAAAAAAGTGTTTCCTTTGCAGTTTTGGGAAACAAACCCATTTTGAAGTGGTCGAATAAGCCACGTCATCCTAGCACCAGAACTTTTGATCAAAAAACAAAGTTTTTTGAAACTGGCATATTTTCATTAAGCAAGTTTAAATTTGAAATGTCAAGGTAGTTAATGGAAATGCAGCCAGTGAGAATCTCATACTGGCTTAAACTTAGTCCCATCTAACAAAGGAAGCATAAACATCTCACGTGTTTTAAACTAGCCTCATAATATTGTTACTGTTCCCAAACTGTAAATACATAAATATTTATGCACTTATATTTATAAACTTTGCGGTGGAAGCATAAAAAGAAAGCATGTCATTTTCCTGAGCGACACATACTGAGCTGGTACTCCAGTAGATATCCAGTTAGAATCCCATTGGGCTCCAGAGGAGGGGCCCAGGCCAGAGACACAGAGTTCCTCTTTACGTCTGTGACCCTCAAAACTGGGTTTTTCTCTGGGACTGTGGGGCAGAGAACAAAACGCACACAATAAGCACTGTCGGCAGCAGTAACCTACTTTCTTGGTTATTATTGGATGTTTCCTTCAGAGGCTGTGAATCAATGCGCCTCACGCTGCTTTTCCACAACCCTACCTCCCTCTGGGGTTTTGAAGTTGACCGGATGGCTGCCCGGACCGTTGCCTCGCCCGTTGAAGGTCATGACGATGAGGCTGTACTCAGAGAAGGGTGTCAGGCCCGGCACGGTGGCGTGGGTCCGATCCCCGGGGAACGCCAGAGAGTGTTTGTCTCCGTGGCTTTTCTTCGAGTCCACCAGGCTGCGCAGGCGCCACCAGTTTATCTGAAGCAGAGGACAGCCGGTTTCTACGTTATACACATGTTGGGAGCAGCAAGGTTGTGGCCGCTCCTCTTAAGCTGCATCTGAAAGCAAAGCCATGTTTTCTGAGGCATTACCCTGTAGCCTCCCAGATGTCCATGGAGCTTGTCCTTGTGGACGCGTGTCCAGGTCACTCTGACTGCTGAGCTGTTCATCACCTCCACAGCTACGTTGTCAGGTGCAGCGGAGGGAACTGCAGAGGCAAACACACACGTCAGAATCAGTAACGGTTTGAGCTTTTCTAGGAAAATCTAATGATCTACAAAAACAAAACACTTATGAATCACAAATGTTCTCTCATGGATATCTATAAAAAAAGAACGGACCTACAGGGTTAAGCTAGCGCTACAGTAATGACAGCACACGACACTAAGGAGAAGTCATGACCTGAGGTGACCTCCACAGGACAAGTCCAGAAGAAGGCTGAACACAGGAAGTACATGTTTGTGTGACTCCTAGTTTTAAGCCTCAGAGGAAGTCATACACTATATGCCCCCTACCCCCCTCCACAACTTACCCCCACTTCCTACCCCAGACCCAGCTAGAGCCAAGCTGTACCAGAACATCAAAACAAGATTAGGTCCAAAACCAAAACAATCTGCCTCTCCTCTTTGATGAGATGAACTATCCACAGCATCACAAAACATGACGAAGACAAGCGTCTCCACCACTATGTTTCACAGTGGGGATGATGTGTTCAGGCTAATAATGTGCACTTATTTAACTCAATTTTATTTTACTGCATTAGGACAGCGCACATTAATCTACATTACCACAATTCACAGCAGTGTCACTATGCAGGAATTAGCACAATAGCTAAGCTTCACCCTTTGTCGTAAGATAAGTAAGCAGAAAAACAACAAATGTCACCATGGAATTCACAGGACAGAGCACAGTTCACATAGTTCTATTAAAAGAGGCAAAAAATGACATTTACACAAAAAATAACAAACCAACAGACAGAAGCGGGATAAAAACTGGATAAAACGCTCTGCTATAAGCAGTGGAAGTCATTTTTTATGGGTACATAACTAGTTTGCCTTCTACCAATGCTTGAGTTTATTTGTCTTTTGGACTACAACACTGCAGCAGAAAATGCACACAGAAATGAGAAGATGCTCCCTTCCAACTCCAACATACTGCGCTTACACCGCAAAAATGGAAGTAATAAATAAGATAGGCTGGATTTTTTATGTTTCATGTCTGGATCTGTGAAGTCTGTTCATCTAAAATAGCTGATTTTATAATTAAAAAAGAGGAATAAGACATTCAGACATGGCGATGGTGGTCAGGATGATTTTCTTCATTTTATTCTAGATTATTTCATGTTAAATTCTAATCTCTATTTTTTAGCATGGATTTTATTTTCCTGTTGAATAAATGATAAATTAGGTTTTGTGTATGTTTTTTCATCTTTTAAAGCCACTTTATTGCACAATCAAGTAACCACAAGTGACTTAAAAAAAGGTTTGATTTTGCATCATCTGATGTCTTGAAATTGGTCTCTGTCTTTGTAAGAAGCTCCTGCTCTTTACGGTCAACACTGCTTCTTTTTGATGAGAGAATGACATAATATGATATAAAGCTAAAAAAAGTGGATTTTACATAATACAGTCCTTTTTAAAAGGAACGAGAAGAAATCTCTGAAATGCATCCTCGTTAACAAGCTTCTTCCTGCACCATAAAGTCACCTAAGACTGAAACATGAGCGAGTAGCTTCCATCAAAACTCACAGTCCTCTCCTGAATATCCGCTCACAATCCTGGGCTCGGGCCCCCAGCCCTGGTTGTTCCTGGCCTGGATCTTCACCTCGTAGGGAACGAAGGTGGGAGTGTTCCGCACCACAAACGAGTGCCTCTTCACGATGTGCTCCGTCCACTCCTCCTGCCCGTCCTGCCGCCTGTAGCTCACCTTGTACTCCAGGCCGGGGCCGTTGTGCTCGATGGGCAGCAGCGGCTGGACGGTGGAGACAGAAAGAACAGAAAAGTTTCATTGATGTTTTGTCACCGGTTGGTGTCAAATCCCAGAGTGTGTGGTGAGCTGCACACGGCTCTGTGGGAGAATTTCATCACAATGTGTGATGAAACAATGGAGCCGCTGACGTGGTCCGTTTTGTTTAATACAGACGCTGCAGATGAAAAGATTCATCTCCTCATAGGACTCAAGAGTGTGAGAAATAGAATAAGATGCCATTATCCACAAAAGCAAATCATTAACAGTGGGAGAGCTGAAATCCACAAATCAGGGGCTACATTACCGAGACAGGGCAAGCAGATAATAAGTGAAGGAGAGATTCATCTTTCTACAATAAAAGCCAAATGGATGACTGCCAATGTTAAAAGGTTTTCTTTTCACAGCCTTCCCTTTTGCTTTCTAATCAAAGAAAAGGAGCCACGTTCAATAGAAACATATTCACAGTGATCCCAGATAAGAAGGGTTTTCTTCAGATCTCCACGGAACGCGGAAATATCAGAAATGGACCGTTTCTGCTTCTTAAATTATTGCTGCTTGCAAATGAAACATTGATAAAACTTCATCTGTGATCGCTGAGAGGAATTCTATGAACTGAAGCAGAAGGAGGCGTGGCGGTGGGGGGGGGAAGTTCGCTATGCAAAGGTAGGACGAATTGCAGAATATGGAAGTAAGAGGGTAATAAAAGGCCAGGCTCTGCTTCTTACCTCCCAGTTGATATTCATTTCATGTGGCAAATGACCTTCGATTTTGATATTTTCTGGGTTCTTGTCAGGGGCTGTAAAAAAGGAAGGATATGGATTTTTGTCAGCATTGTTAGTGGGAGACGTCGGCAGTGAAAGAGAGCAGATTTTCAACAAGAGTTTCTCCCTTTAACAGGGCATCTGCAGGTTTCAACAAGTCACATTTCAGATGTTTTAAGACCCTTTTAACTCCACCTTGAATGAAATTTAAGACAGAAAAAACTATAAATATAGGGGATGGTTGGGAGAACTTCATTGCATAAAAAGAAAGCACAGCAAACACTGTGAACTCAGGTTTGTGCCCATGATAGAAGCAAAAAAAATCAAGCCAACTAGCTAACAAAGGTATATTAGCTACTAGTTAGCGGTAGCTTCAGCCATCTCATTTGAAACGGTCTTCTGAAGTTCATCTGAATTGTCTTTATCTCCAAAGTGCAGCAAAAGTTTGAAAACTTTCCTTGAACATGCTTGATTTTTACTGTGGGAAAGTGTATGGACCCTGATTTTTACTAATTGAAGACATGTTAAGACCTTAATTCAAGCCAAATTAATTTAAGACTTTTTAAGGATGCTTAAAGTTTCCTGAGCTGTGAGATGTCGGGGAACGTATCAGATTGTGGAACAACAGAGGAGGGCGTGTCCCACCTGACGGGGAGGTCTTGTATCTCTCCGTGGGTTCGCTGGGCGGTCCCGCTCCGATGACGCTGACGGCGTAAACACGGAAGCGATACTCAACGTGACCGTGCAGCCTGAGGACAGCAGAGTTGTGGTTCCCAGGGACTCGGAGCAGCTCCTTCCAGTTTCCTGGCTCCCACTTGTTTTCCTCAAACTCGATGATGAACTCTGGTGAGAAACAGAAACATAGTCAAAGTTTCCCGTTTCCAAAGGATCACTTTTCTGACCCTCCACTGAGCGGAGCGCTCCTGGCTTCTCTCTTCCTCTGGGACGCAAACCACGACTCATGTTTGCATGAATCAATAAAGGATTTGAGATTTTATCCAACAATTTTATTATGTATGCAGCATGATGAGCAAAAAAAAGGCCTAATACCGTTCACGGCTTGCTGCTGTGACGTGCATTTACACCTACGTACCTGTAGGGGAGCTGTTGTGGTCGTCCCCGGGGATCCACTCCAGTTTTACGCTTTTACTCTTGTGCTCAGATAAAACCAAGTTCTCTGGTGCGACAGGGACATCTGGAAATCAACCCAACAGAACAAAACAAAATCACACACAGGGGCATCAATCTCTGCTAGCAAGGAAAGGCCAAAGCAGCAAATGTTTGATCAAGTTGTCCCAAGAGTCAGAGGATGTGGAACGAGCTGAATCGCCGGCGATGTGTGTTTTTGGTCAAGAGGCGTCAGCCGCGTCTTATCAGGCACGCTGCTGCTCTGTGTTTTCTGACATTCTGATCTCTTCAAAAACAACAATGCAGAGCTGTGGGGTTTGCTGAGGCTGTGGCATGTGCTCACCTAACACCATGAGGAAGGCTGAAGCTGTGTCTCTGTCCAGCGGAGTCTTCGCCACACAACTATACACACCCTGATCTCCGTGGCTAACGTCGCTGATGTTAAGATAGCCGTCCTCCATGATGTATCTGTTCACAGAGACATCCAGAAACAAAATCAACAATGAACCAGTATTCAGACCCTTTCAACGTTTCCGCCTTCAAATGATTTTATTGTGAAAGGGAACAAAATATGATGGATGTTTAATTATTTTATCAGGATACAGCAAGATACAGGAGCTTGTTTTAAGCCATCAACTCCTTAGTACTGATGAAAGGTATTTGTTCCACTAGCAGATTAACATGGGAGAATATCTTGTTAAAAGTGAAATAATCTGTCAGTAAAACTAGTACTGTTTTGTTTATTAATGTAAAGAAATTATTGACAAGCTCCTATATCTTGCTGAAAAGTTACTTGTAAGTTAATTTTGTTTGCACTGAAAACCAGACCAAAGAAACTTGGTAAGATTTCATGCTTTTACAGTGAGTGGTAGAAAAGTCCACTGCTCATTACTCTGAACACTTTGAAAACTGTGAAAGATGTTGGTGGCAGCATCACACTGAAGGAATGTGGTAGTTAGTTCTGAAGAGAAGATGAATGGAGGTAAACAAAAGGCAAAATGTGGTTATACACAGCTTAGAAACATTAAGGAGGGAAAAATACACATTTTAGCTTTAAAATGTGTATTTGGACCAAATAGCTTATTCAGTAAAAACACTCAATTGCACACATAATATTAATAATCAACATTCTAGCTGCAAATCAAAGAAATTCAAGACAAAGTCAAATAAAAATAATTCATGTGTTGCATAAATTGAAGATGTGAAGACTGAAGCTCAAATGTTCATTACAAAAAACTATTTCAACTCTTCATAGTTTTAGTATAAAAAGTAGTAACCGAACACACAGAATCAATTAAATCCAGACAAGAGAAAGAAAAGAGTCCATAAACAGAAAGATTAAAAGTAAGTAAACCATTTAAGTAAACATTCATGCCACACTTTCCAGATTTTTATATGTATTGTTTTCTTTCCTTTTCTTGAATCTTTTGTGTGTCCCCCCAAAAAAAACTCCCCATGAAATACCTTAAAGCTTGTGTATGAAATGTGAAAAACATTCAAAAGACTGGAATATTTCTTTCCCAAGCACTGTGAGGGAGAAGGAAAACTACTACTGGAGCCATGTTTTAAAAATAAACAAAATTCTGTGTCTTACCTGGGATTCTCTGTGTAGTTGAGCGCTATCTGTGTGTTATCTTTCTCCCACAGGAGCTCAAAGTCGTTGCTGAAGGACTCGTCGTACTCTGCCAGGCAGGAGAGCTGGGCTGCGCTGCCTTTTAAGATCTGCAGGTCCTTTGGGGCCACCACTATTCTGGTGGGATCTTCCACAGGAAGGACGAGTTAGCTGCAGAGCACACACATCGTGGGCCGCTGCCGCCACATGTTTGCAAAGGAACGAGTGTTTACCTTTTATGTAGAGCATGGCGTCGATGGCGGATGATCCCTCCGTGTTTTTAGCCAAACAGGTGTACTGTCCCGCGTCGCCTTTCTCTGCCGAGTGGATCTCCAGCGAACCGTTGTCATGAAGCGTAAACCGGGGCCCCGCCACCGACTCAGAGGAGTCATCCCTGCTCCTGAGGACAGGAGGGAAAACAAAAAGGTTTCAGTCTGAGGTAACTTCAGTACAAATACATATGAAGAAAGGCAACTGGAAGGAAATATTCACACATACCTGCAACAGTGGAACACTTTTACATGTGTGGTTGTAACATGGCACTATTTGTCTTGTTACCAAAGCAGAATTCTATGTATTTTTACAGGATTTGCTGTGACAGACCCATACAAAGCAGTGTATGAAGTGGAATGATGGTTTTTAATATTTTTTATCAATACAAACCTGAGTAGCGTAGAATGTATTTGTATTTGGTACATCTGAGTCGATACTGCATTTACAGCAGTGAATCTTTCAAGCGTTTCTAGTAGTGGGCATTTATAATACTGTTTACCATTTATTATAATAAAATTCTTATGATAATTTTATCTCCATCACAATAAATTCTAATTAATAATTTTCAAAATTTCCTAAAACTCTCTGTGTCGTTTTTTTTTTTAAGAGCAGAATTTAGATTTGTGGAGTTATTATTGCTGTGCCATAACCAATGCTTGACTTTATTTTACAACCACATAGTTAACAAAAAAGTAGTAAACAGCTTTCACTTTTATTGTTATCCCAACACCGCCTCAAAATATCACGGTAAAACTTTACGGCCATGTCGGCCACCCCTTGGTGTTTCCTTTTGTCCACTCATCTTTGCAAAATAGTTTAGTTACAAGCAATCTGTAAGATTCACTTGTCACAAATTCTCAGATTTAAGTCTGAAAGTTTGTGACTGGGGACAAATTCTGGGCCTCTCTAGCACAGAAATATGTTTTATTTATTTCATTTATTCTGACCACGATAGAAGTATAAAGTCACACACATGAACAAGGAAACCTTTACACTGGAGCTCTTGTTGTAACGGTTGTGGTTATTGTCTGCCTCTGTCTCGAAGCTTTTTCAGCTTTCTTTCCCTACTTTTAGCTCCGCCCCTTTTCCCCTTTTCATCTCTCACCAGCTAACCCCAATGCCATGATGCTGCCACCACCATATTTCCCAGGAGAAATAGTATTTTCAAGCTTATGTGGACAAAATAATCTACATAAGTTTTGATATGATCTAATGTCAGCACTTTTCTGTATTGTTGTTGTTGCCTCTACATGTCTTACTACCAATATTACTGTGTTGTTGTTTTTTTTTATTTTATGCATATTTCTTTATTCATTTCAAACAGACAACATGTAAAAACAAGAAAAAATAATAAAATCATATTATTGCATCGCTTCCTTTAGGTCCGAAGTTTTTAATTTTATGATCTACACTTGTAAAATGAAAACTAAGCTCTTTTACTTCTCCTTCACATTTACACACTGCATATTGTTGATTTATAACTGATCTGTAGTCTTTACTGTCCTTGGAGCCATATTTGTCCAGCTACATAAAACTTGTTTAGAGCCGTAAAAGATAAAAGACATTTAAAAAACAAAAAAAATAATTTGCATTTTTTGATAAATATCTACTTCAGGAAATCTGCTGTGATTTTTAAAGAACCCCATTTTAGATTTTAAAATGAACAAAAACATGAAATCTTTACAGAAGTTTTACCGCTCCACATTACTGGTATATTTTGTTATGTTTGACATAAACATTTAAGGAAAATAAGAAAAGCATACGGTTTTCAACTTATCAACAACAATAAATCTAAAACAATACCACTGTTTTTTTAGTGATTCAGTCAAAGAATATCAATTTATTATAAGAACAGAAAGTGCTTTAACCAGCACTTTTTATTAAATTTCTTTTCAAAATACTGGTTTACTCAATTCTTTTAAGTCGGTGTTACTAAGACCTGTTGTGTAGGGTTCAGGTTGCAGACCCTGGTCTGTCAAATAAATACGTTCAGGTTTGCAGCTGTCATGTGACAGAACACCGACATGTTGAAGGGGTGCCGATACTTTTACAATGCACTGCAAGTGGCATGTTCTGAAACAATGGCTTGAATCTGACTGGTGGGGCACAACACAAATGAACCTACTGAGACTCTACTGCTCCCTGCTGGTGTGTTGGGCTTACCAAGTGATTGCTGAAGGAGGAGAACTGAAGACCTTGCAGTGCATCATCACTCCCTTCCCCTCCACTGCAGAGTAATCCTCCCCGTTATTAGTCAGAATCATAGGCTGCAAATCTGAAAAGAACAAAACAACAAAATTTTACTTCTTTAAAAGAGCAAAAAGTGTGTACAAATCAAGATGTTGCTTTTTTTATATATACTTTTAAACCTGGCAGGTTGTGAGATTAGAGTCTTTTAAACCCAGGGTGTCTGCAAGTTTCAGTAACTGGAATTTAAGACTTTTTAAGACCTTTTAAATGCCCGCTTGAAAGAAATTTAAGACTGAAAAAACTATAAATATAAAGGATGGTTAGAGCTAGCTGCATAGCAAAGCATAGCAAAGACTGTCAACCTGGCTCTGTTGTTTGTACTGTCATTACAAAATGTAAGAACTGTAATTAACATATTTAAGGTGAAATTTTTTTCTTCAAATGAATTTCAGACATTTTAAGGCCTTAATTTTAGACAGACGGATTTAAGGCTTTTGAAGACCTTTTTAATGTCACTTTGAATTAAATTTAAGACAGAAAAAAAACAGATATCGGGGATGGTTGGACGATGTGCCCATGATAGAGGTAAAAATTATAGCTAGCTGATTAGCTGACAAATAAGGAATTTAGATTTTTGTCACCATTTTTAGCAAGGAATGCAACAAACATGTTTGTGAGCGACTGAAATGTTTCCCCTGACAGGAAAGTCCCACAAAGATAACCAAACTATATTAAATTGTTCTGCTATGACAGAATGTTTTCAAGGCCAATTGACATTTTTATGAATTTAAGACATTTCTGGTCTTAATTTTAGACACATGAATTTGAGACTTTTTAAGGAAGCACAAACTCTTGAAAAAAATAGCAAAGGCAACTGCAGGTTAAATGAGCTTCAGCATTTGACAGTTGTCGTATGTGTGTATTAACTACAAATTCTTTTGTGTAAGTGAAATAAATAACTCGGCAGTCTGGTTGTCAGGAATGCGAACATGAAATGAAAGCAGAAAACAATGCAATAATGAGTTAGTGGAGCACATGCACCTTATCAGTTTGAGCCACAGCGTCCCCATTAAAATGCTCCATCTCTCCTTTTTGTTAGGCGAAGCAGCAAGCGGGACTTAGCATTCAGAAGCTGTCCGGCTTTATTAACTCCTGTGTCGCTGAGAGGAAACTCCACATGGAGACAGAAAGCGCTGGACTGTGTTTGTTGTGTTTTTTTTTTTTTTTATCTGCACTCCTGTGCTGGTCTTATAGTGTTGAAATGTGAGCAGAATGTAGGGCGAACTTGTTAGCATATAAATGGTGGAGAACAGAATGTTGTTGCTTCTTGTTGGGGGAGCAGCCAGGCTGAGTGCAATGACACAGCCAAGCAGACAGAGCTTCTTCTCTGGGCTCCTCACCGCTCCATGGGCGTACGTCGGCTCTCCGGCGGTAAAGTCTGACACATCCTCACAAAGGCTTTGCAGAGATTTTTTGCTTTTCTCATTCTTTTCAGTAGAGGTTGTTTTACTCACTCATGATCATGATGTTGGCGTTGGACAGAAGGGTCCCGTGTCTGTTGGAGGCCTCACACTGATAGACGGCGCTGTCAGAGGCTTTGGCGTTCTGTAAAAAGACGGTATCGCCGAGCATCTTCCTGTTAGTCGCTGGGGAGTCTGCAACGGGGAAAATGCAAATGTTTTACATTATTAGTACTTGGAATAGGGCTGAAACAATTCATTGAATTAACTGTAGTGAGTTGATTATTGAAATAATCAGTAATTTAACAAGTGATTAATGGATTTGAAGTCAAGCAGAAAGTGCTGAACTTTTCACATGTTGATGTTAGATGTATTCTTTATCAGCAGATGCATCCTTTGCCACAAATGATCAAGCGTTCACTAAAGGAATTGCATTATAGGCAATTAAGTGGTTATTTACTCATTTAGAAACAGAATTGGTTCGTTTATTTGTGTTTTTTTCATGCATTTCTAATACTATAATATTAAAATGAATACTGTGGTACTTCAAGGTGAGAATCTCATACTGGATCATTTGTCTCATCTAAAGTCAAATGAATTCATGGACAATGGTTTTTGAGGCTATCAGAATCTTTTTAGTGTTCATTGCACATTGTTCGGATTTATAAGGATTCTTAGAGACGTTGGCTGAATAAAACTATAAAACAACTTGAGAATTCTTTATTACTTTTATGCCTGCAAACCTTTTCCAGCTACATTTAAATGCAAGCTTACAGAACGTTGAGCTCATTTGCCACAATGATCTGAATACAAGCTTTGTTTAACAGTTTAGTTGCAGCTAATTTAACCAACCAGGTCTGGCAAGTAAACCTTCCAAAATTCTGTTCCTTGTGAAGCAGCAGCACAGCTCTCAAGGACAAGAAAATTAAAAACTGAGACATTTCAGCTTCCTAAGGAAATGAGAAATGAAATAAATGAAACCAGTCAGCCTGGTCTCAGATAACACAATCCTTCTCCTTCAAGGTAAGCCAGACATTACAGAAAAACACAGTTGATTCCATTTTAATTTTCTCGACTTTCCAAATTTCCAACTATTTTTTTTTTTGTTTTAAAGCCAAAAGCAGAAAATAGATTTTACTGCAAAACCACAAAATTTTACCAAGTAATTTTGGACTAGTTTGTAGTACAAATATCTTAGTGCACTTGAAATAAGACTAACTTAAAAGTAACTTTTCAGCAAACCATAGGAGCTTTTTTTAAGTAAATAATTTCTTAATATTAATGAAAAAGTACTGCTTCCATCGGCATAATATTTTGCCATGTTATAAGTGAAATAATCTGCCAGAAGTTAATAAAAATCATCACTTACCAACTCAATAATGATCAGAAATATGCAATTAAAAAACATGCAATTTACTGTGCTAAAGAACCTACAAATAAATAATATTACCTAAAACAAAATGATTACAAACTGACACTTCTAACTCCTAACTGATTGGCTGATACACCATATGCTTCATAATCTATATAGTATACCAACCAAAATAATAACAACAAAAAAAATAATGTCAAATGTTGATATTGATAGTAAAATAAGTAATAAATAAGTGTAATAAATAATAAATAATAAGTAATAAATAAGTGTATCAATTTATTTGTACTAGAAACCAGAGCAAAAATACTTGGTAAGATCCAGTGTTTAATGGTCAGTGTGGTGGGACTGACCCTGCAGCAGCTGGCCGTTCACCCTCCATGTGACGGTGGGCTCCGGGACGCCGCGGGCCGAGCACTTGATGTGGACGTGGGAGCCGATCATACTGAGCTGGCTCTGTGGCTCCGACTCCCACTCTGGAGGTCCTGGGAACACACAGTCAGCTCCATGTTATCAGAGAGACAGTCACCTCTTCACTGTGTGCTGTGCAGAATAAAGTAATGCTGTGGTTTTTTTATCCAAGGCCTGCAGACATGGACCTACAAAGGAACATTTCTCCCTTGAGTGACTCTGCTCATGTTAGAATCAGGTGTAATTCTCACATAACCCCAACACTTAAACAATAATACCGGCTCAGGGTCACTCACAAGGACGTCGCTGTAGATGTCCTCTTTTAAACTAAATCTGAACAGCGGAGCAGCTATAGTGAAGCTATCGTAATCGTTTCCCTGTCTTCTGTGTCATAAGTGGTGCAAAGTGATCAAGCATTATAACTCATTACCGTCATTTTTATACCTGATTGTTTTCCATGACCTACAGTTAAAGGGAAAGCAAGGTTATTGTCACCCTCTGTAGATTGGCTGGATGAATTAAAGAGTTACTAAACATCAAATCAACTTTTTTTTGCAGATAAACGGTAAAAAAAACATAAAATCCTACCATCTAACTTTTAGTGCAAATGTCTTAGAATAAGACAAATCTAACTTAGACATTACTTGTCAGCAGGATAAATAGTGCAAATATCTTTATCTCTCTGTGATGTTTGTTGTGTAGCACTTTGGTCAGCTGTAAATGTGTTATATAAATAAACTTTGACTTGACTTGAGGGTATTGGAGAGCTTGTTTTAAGTTAATTATTTCTTAATATTGATGAGTTGCAGAGTTGGTAACAGTAGGGTGAATATTGTTAACTGCAAACATAACCTGGTGGGCGGGGCTAACACTCAAACCTCTGTCACTGCAGAGAGAAGAGGACAGAGGAGACTTTGAGACCTTCACTGAAGTAGATAAGATGAATGAATAAGATCAACTCCACTTCTAATTGGACAAAGGGCCCAGAGCCAATACAGTCAGAAAGCTTAGGTGGGTTTCAGATCAGGACCATTAAACCAGCTGAATGTTAGCTTACTTTGTATGTTCTGAAACCAGCTCTGATCATGGTTCTGTATCAACATGCACCTGTTTTAACCACAAAGCTGCAGATTTAAAGTGAAGGTTAATGATGTGACATTGGTGTTTCTGTCTCATGCTGTCCTTTTTGTGCAATACACCAGCATCACTGGCAGCTAAACAAGAAAATAAAAACCACACCTCCAAGCCATATTTAGTGCAATATTTAAAAATGAGAAGACAATAGCCATTAGCCATTACTATGCCAAAAAATACTTTGATTATTTTTTTTCTTTTTTTAGGATAAATGTTTATTCATAAAGCAGCCTTCAGCACATGTTTGAGTAGCAAACAGAAAGTTTAAATGTTTAAAAGATAACTGTTAGTAAATATTAAAGTTTGAAAGGCAATTACTGAATGTTAAATAAATAATTTAGGCCTAAGGAAAGACAGGATAGGTTTGTAATGCTAACCTACAGCAACGCAGCATCAGAGGAGACCTACAAGTTGTGGATTTGATGAGGAAAGGTAAAATGATTTAACCTAATTATTGACTTTTTTTTTTACCTTCAACTGTCACTGTGAAGTAATGGACAGCTTCTCCTAGTCGGTTCTTTGCTCTGCACATGTACCTCCCGCTGTCCTCCTGTTGGGCTCTGGGAACGATCAGCAGCTTCCTGTGATTCTCCAGCTTTGCTTTAACAGGAAGCTGATCGCCGATTTTTATCCACTCCACCTGTGGAGTTGGACTGCAAAAAAATAGAAGTCGAGTTGAAACATAAAACCGCATTTCAATTGTCATCACTGTTTGTGGTGTTACTCACATTCCTTCTGGAATACACTCCAATTCTAAGTCCTCTCCCTTGACCAGCTGTTTCTCTGAACTGCCACCAGGGGGCGTCAGAAGTGAGGGTTTCCTCTCCAGGATTGCATTGGCTGGTGGACAAGAGAGAATATGACAATATCATAGGACTGTAAAGACAAAAAGACTGAAATTCCCTCTTCTAACTTACCGCTCCCAGCCCTGTCACCTCCTCCTGACATGGAAGTTGAATGACACACCAACGCACACACACATCGAGGACAATGTGGGTGAATCATGAAAAGATAAAAAAATAATCCAAACAACTAAAAACATGCAAATAAATCAGACAAGGTGACATCGAAATGGATTTTTGTGATTGTTGGAGATGGAAAATCAAAGTTTACGTCACAGCGTGTGGCTCGGCGACCTACTTGTCTTGACATTGACAGACATGGCCGTCTTCTGAACGATGGTGCGTATCCTGTGGAAGGCGGCGAAGCAGCAGTAGTCCCTCCTGCTGTCCTTCTCCACTGCGTGTGAGAAGTAGAGGTCTCCATTGAGGCCGGTGGACACCCGCTCGTCCTGCTCGATGTGCTGGAGGTCTGAGAGCGACAAGGCAGTAGAAATAAAACTGATAGAAAGCGATTTCTTACACATTTAAAGGGGCAGTACTAAATCATTTTAGGCACATAGTGCCATTTTATAGCACAATCAAGTAACTGTTATCTTCAATTTTTATAAAAATGCTACCTATATCACATATAAATTAAAAGAAATTTGATTTTATAATTTGACGTCTTGAAATTGGGCCTCTGTCTCTTTAAGAAACTCCTGCTCCTTCTGAAACTCCGTCTTCAAGTAGTTATCACAAAATGGCTCCTCTATTAACGCTATAATAATGTTTTTTTTTACCAGCGTTGCTCTGAGAAGTAGCTCCTATAATGAGTTTAGCTGATGTGCATTTACAAGAGGTGTTTGCTAATTGCCTCTGGCTAGTCTGAAGGAGCTGAGTGGGTGAAGACTGCTCTGTGAGGCGGGATTTTGGAGCTTCTACCTTGAAGACGGTGCTAGGTCCATCCAGGAGTTTTGCACGGCTCAATGGTTGCCATGGAGATTAAAGAATTTCTCAAACATGAAAGAATCAAAGCAACACTTCAGGTATGTTTAGATGAGGGAATAACATCATAACATGAGGTATATTAAAAATTTTCTTTTACATAATTCTGCCGCTTTAACATGTATTAGATAGAAATAAAAGAAAATCACTTTATTCTACCTTGTGGTGCGTTAAAACATATTGGTTTTCTTTCTCTTTTTTGGCAGAATTTCTCCTGATACATTTACTGCCTTTGGCAATGTGAAGCTCCACAATTGGATTTAAAGTCAAATGTTTGAGACTGTGAGTACTGACACATATTCAGATACGGGATGTTTAAATGGATTACTGCAGCTTAGGGCTGTTCCAAAGCCTATATATACCTCTCATAACGTGATTCAGAGGGCAAAATATTCACCGCACATTTTGATCTATTAATACAGAAGATGGAGAAAGAAATGAGGCGTCACTTACTGATAGTCATCCAGTAGATCTGCAGGGGCGGGATGCCGGTGGGGGGGTCACATTTCAGAATGAAAGGCTGGCCCTCTTCCACCTCCACAGGGTCCAGCTTCTCTTTAGGGAATTTTGGAACATCTGGAGGAATAAAAGCAGCAGAGCAAACTGATGAGTTGGTGGAGGAAATTAATTGAAATCACACTGCAGTTCTGTTTCTGTTCCAGAAGAGGGCAGTAAGATCATTCTGAAAATCAAACAGAGACCCGTATTGCAAGAATTGTACTTCTATCTAACACATTTTCACATTTTGTCACACAACTACAAATTTTGATGTATTTTATTAACATTTTATGTGAGTGGCCAACAAAAAAGAACTGTGAAGTTGAAACAACTTCACAGTGTGTTATATTTTTTTTCATAACCACAAATCCAACATTGTGGTGTCCATTTGTAATCAACCACCATTTTCCTCTGATATCCCCTAAGTAAAATCTAGTTCACCCATTTGCCTTGGTAACAGGTCTAATGAGTACACAGAGTCCACCTGTGTGTAACTGAACCTCAGTAAAAATCCAGCTGCTGTTTCTGGCCTCAGAGGTTCATTAGTGAACCAACAGCAGCATGAAAACAAAAGAACACAGCAGACAGACAAAGATCTGAAGATAAGATCTTTTAACTTTGCAGTAGTAAAAGTAGTCACATCATTGTTGCGAAATTAGCAACTTTGATATCAGAATAAATTGATATCAGGAGGTCAGGTTTTTTTAAATTTCATTGGTTGGCAAGAAAACAGAAATCAGTGCATCGCTACTTTCTCATAAAACGTTTTCTAAACTCTTGTAATATTGTTTCACATGCAGCCTCATTTATATTCAGTCACTTCTCATAATAAAGAGGTTTGGAATAATTTCCAGAACATTGCAACATGGCACCCCATATAAACACACGCACACACACGCATGTAGACACGAACACAAATGTTGCTCACTGGGTACGATGAACTCAATCTCCTTGGATATGGCCGTCCCCAGTTTGTTTGTAGCATAGCAGCGGTAGGTTCCCTGGTACTCCGTGAGGTTCCCGTTGTTGGGGATCACAAAAGTCCCAGAATTCTCCTCTTTCATCAGCCGAGGATCTAGATAAGGGTCAAAATCTTCCCCGTTTTTTTTCCACTGGAATCTGCATAAAAGAAGCGTGACAGTGTCAAAGCTCCAACCGGGAACCCTGGAACGCAACACGTTGATGGTGAAATGTTGTTGTTTGGAATGTGATGGTGTGTTCTTCCCTGCTCTTGTGTGAAAAACATTGGAAGAGTCGTTTACTCACTTTGGTTCAGGATTCCCTTTGGCCTCACACGTCATGGGGAAGCTCTCGTCGAAAGGAAAGGCGATGAGGGAGCTGGGAGCCTGATCTGTGATGGTGGGCAGCTGCTCAACTGGGAAGCGAACAGTAGAGAACACATGGGGATCAAAGACCCGGCGCAGGCCCTTCATCCCGTGAACGAATGTTTTATCTGCTACAGCGCTGCTTCCAAACCTGGTTCATCAAACAAAACTCAACACCTATTCTGCTGTTCAGAGGAAACTCTGCAACAGAAGCTTTGTGTTTCATGTGCTTACCAAAGAAGTAGAAAGGCCAGGTCATTTAACTTGGTATAATCTCAGGCATTTGAACACACAGGTTGGGAAGTAGTACACTACCATGTCTTTGTTTTAGTATAATAAAAAGCATTAAATGCAGATGATGAATGTGCACATATGACACAGGCTGACAGGTGGCCAGTTTGGTGATGCTACAGCATGTAAACAGTTTTCAATGTTCAGTGCAAATGCACATTATGTACATTTTTGGAAACATGATCTGACTCGTAAATCCTACATTTTTATTGGCAAAAAGTGCACAGTATTTTCCGTCAGTATATTTTTATCATTGCTACTATCATTACTATTGTTAATGATGTTTGTTATATATTGCTTTTAATATTTAAAAGGGCAGTACTATGTATTTTCAAGACATATAGTGTCATTTTATAAGGCAAAGTAACGTCAGTTGTTATAAATACCGTATAAAGGATACATGCCTCTTTAAGAAGCTTCTGCTCTTTCTGGAACTCCGCCTTCAGGAAGTCATTACAACATGGCTTCTCCATTAACCCTTTAAAACTTTTTCACTAATGTTTCTCTGAGAAGAAGCTCCTTTAATGAGCTCAGCAGACACTCAGTTGCACCAGGTATTTGCTAATTGCTGCTGGCTAGTCTGAAGGAGCTGAGTGTTGAAGCTTGGAAACTGCAGCTTGAAGCCAGCATGTTTATCACAGCTGAATGGTTGTAAGGGATTTTAAAATATTTCCCAAACATGCATTAAAGAATCTACATCAACACTCCAGGTATGTTTTGATAAGAAAATAACATTATAACATGATATAGAGCTCAAAAAAGTAGATTTTGTATAATATTGTCCCTATAAAAACTTGTTTTGTAAAAACCTTTATACCTGATGCTGCGGTAGAATAATTCTATTTTATTGTCATACTGTCAGTGTGTTGTGACTGAAGCATAGGTCGAATTGACGTCCTGAAAACTTAAGATTGTTTGTCTTGTTTCTGAAAATGCTGATGGTTCCTGTTTACACTCACTGTGTGAGTTAATTACACAAGCTACGGTTGTGTGCCAGCGCTCACTTTAATCCCTTAATGGATTCTTTTCACAGCAGTTACACAGTGCAGTGGTCAGGGGATGTCCTCGTCTTCTCCAGCGTATTGGAAATGTTTTTATTTATTTATTTTGCTTAATGGCTTTCTGCTTGGGGTTTCCACATTAAAAAAAAAAAAAACTAATTAAGCTTAATGCATAGTGGATCTAATGTTTAATGCTACAGATGATGGTCACTATGGGAAGTTATTGAGTGATGCCCATCTGAAAGCTGCACATTTTTATCTAGCATCATGGTTATGCACGTATAGAAGTATAGCATCCGCCACAATTATTTTCACTCGTGTCAAATATGCACAAAAGCCTTAAAATGCTGTTACTATGGAGATTTGGTGACCCTGAGGTGCCAGTCAGTCTTGCGGTTCCGTAACTCGCTGAGATAAACTTGTTTTAATGTTCAAATTTAATGGAAAATGAACAGACATCTGCTTACGTAAATGGAAAGTTACTTCATTTTGTTTGCTGTGACTAAGAGAAATGAACCACCGTGTCGCATCATATTGTTGCACCAGGGGAACATGGTAGCATGGGTAACCATTTAAAAGTTCCCCAAGACTTTTCCCCAAGTCTTTTGATAAAAGTAAACTTAACAGAAATGCCTCAGTTCCTTTTATCTCACAGGAATTGTTAGAGGGAGTCACTGATTCATCACCAAGGATGTTGATAAATGACTCATTCCTTTAACATGAGTTCATTTTTCTGAATTTTATAAGATCTGCAGTGAATAAATTATCGATTGGACTTTTCTACTTTTTCAAAGACAGGTTACTCTCCATATACATATAAAATACACATTCATTTACAGGCTCTTTTCACATATTTACCAGGACGAAATGTAAATGTGGAAGGTGTTTGTACTTAAAACTTATTAACTCTTGATGAATCAATTTGTTGGTTTTATTCTGTGATTTGGTGTCATGTGATGATGAGGTGCGGTGAAATGAAACATGCTCAATTCAATCTGATGAAATGTTTACCCATAAACTGAGATTAGGGTCAAAGAGCCAAAGAAAAGTTTTATGGGTTGATGGCTGGTGCTGATGACTTTCAGAACATGACTGTCAGTAAAGATGCCGCAGAGGGAAAACGAGAACCCTTTAATACCAACAACAGTAATGCAGTGAACTTACTGTTTACGTGACCCAAAACTACATAATCCATGGCAGCAAGGGGGGAAATAAACAAAACAAAAACAGTCAGTGGTTTGGGAATAATCCCCGCCTGTCATAAGTAATCTCTCGACACGAAAGGCTTGAAGCACACACACAAGAACAACAATCAAGAGAGATTGTCTGACAGTGATCCCACGGTGCACTAGCCTTTTTAGATAACCTGTTAGAACTGTTCTTTTTCCTCAAGGCTTCATGACTGAAGGAGGAAATATTTGAATAATTTACAAGGACGTGTTTGAGATGCGTTTCCAAGGGAACAGGGAGAGACACGCAGATCCGACACAGAATGAAGCAAAAATCTGATTCAAACACGATAATGTCTGTGAATGTGTTCTGTCCGCATGATGCGTGACAGACGTAACAGATCTCTGTGGGTTGATTTATTACTAAATATTTCTTTATTTAACCTGTCCAAGGATAAATTCTGTATGCAAAGCAAAATGAGTCCAAAAGCATTTCTTTATCCTCTTCATCTGTGATTCTGACTGGTTAAAACAGTACATTTTTCTTCATTTCTCATCATCTACTGCACTCATAATGAGTTAGGCTGAGCTGGTAGAGTTTCTATAATGTTTTCTATCAGAATGTCATCACTGTGGTGCTCAGGTGGCCATATAGGATGTTATTCACGCTCTGTTTTTACCATCCTGGCACTGCATTAGAAAAGAAAAGAATAAAGAAAGGGAGAGGGACGATGAGTAATGCAAGCTGATAGTTTAAGGACAGCTTTTCAAATGAAAAGTCCGTTTTTTTGTTGGAAGTGAGATGAAAAGCTGTTCTTTTGGTTGAAATCAGACATGATTTGACTCAATGCTAGCCTGCACTTGTTGAACCTACAGATTGAGCAGAGTTATTTGGGTTTAAAAGCTGCAACAGCATTTATTTGTACACTGACAAAAAAGAATGGAGCTCCAACTTAAAAACAATTGTGTTAATTTGTCACATATAATCGAATTAAGTTTGTCAAACGTACTTTTTTGAAATTTGTTTAGCATGACAACTTAATATACTTAATAAATTTACTTGGATAAGCCTAATTATTTTATAACAACTCTGCTATAAACTTATCCAGAATAGCAAAGTAATTTCCAGTAATTTAGAGCTAAATTACACGTAGGTGGACTTTTACAACTTCGGTGACATCTGGCTAAAGCTGGATTCCCTGAATTTTATATATAAATAAAATGTTATTCATATATATATAAATAACATTTTATACAAGTAATTTATTATATATATGAATATAATATATTTGTTAAAACCGCAGGGTGAGTTAAGTTTAGTCCACATGCTAATTAACTTCTGCACCATTTTTTATTTCTTCAAGATAAACTGCCGGCTCCTCTGTTTAGACTATAAAGGGATTAACACAACATTGAAAACTCTTTGTTTTTCTCTGGTCTGTACTGGAGACTGGAATTAAACGTGCCATTTTAGGCAAAGGTTTGGAATGCGTTTCTGAACCAGAGGCGCCCCAAAGCCTCCTGTCCATAACTCTTCAACACGCTGTCAGCTCCCGGTCAGAAAGATGCATTAGTTCAGAGTCCATGAGGTGATATTCAGAAAGGATTTTTTAATTGATTGATTTTAGTTGCCTCTGCGATGAAATCTTTGCGTAAAATCTATGTCTGCGCATGTGCAACAGTCAAGGGTCTGAATTATAAGCTGTGAAATGACCAACGGGCTTCAAATTTTTCCGTCATTTAAAAACAAAGCCGATCAAATACGGAAAATATTCAGTTAACGTGATCCCTCATATTAATACATAACCTAAAATAACAGGGATGCTTTTTATGACATTATCCATCACAAACTAAGCCACATTTTCCTGTCTGATCTGAACTCACCCTCAAGAGGAATATCGATGGCTGTGGTTGTGTGAAAGGCATGGAGGCAGGTGACCACCAGTAGCGTAAGCCTGCCAGCCAATCCGGAGCTTCGTTGTGACCTCATGGTTTCACTGCAGGATTCAGGACTTCACTGACCAACCAGCGCTCTCCTCCGTGAGCTCAGTTCATTTCCGGGACGGGCTGAAGATGCCGTACCTGTGAAGGTAGCACAGATGGAGAAGCCCCCATGAATCCGACCCACACTCCAGCAAACCCCACACATAACAAATCCCCCGCCTCCCTGACCGGGAGCACAACTGCTCTCTGCTCAGCGTGGAAAACACGTTTTCGTTTTCTACCCAGACACACGTCCACACTGTGAACTCACTCAAGTTCTGCCTTTCTATCAATATGCCTTTTCCCCTCTTTAGATATTTTGTTGTCTGCTGAGGTGAGCTTCACAGAGTACTTTTCTAATGCTACAATAAAAAGAAATAGAAAATGAAACACCAGGAGCTTGTGGGTTTAATAATGCATGGCAGATGTTCAACCTCACTGCGAAGAAAGGAAAACCTGAAGCCACATTAACATCAAAGCTCGGCTGATTTAATAGTTGTGTTGTTTTCATCTGGAGATGCATTCTTGAAGTCATTCTCGAATGACTTCAAGAATGCGGTGCAATTTTATCTATAACTGCAGATTCTGCAGGCTCGCCTCAGGGCAGACATGAGAAGCAAAGCAAAGTTTGGAGTCAGACAGAGGAGAACACAGTGGTGCTTCATTCAGCAGCTAACAGAGCAGAAGTGTGAGAGGTCCAGGCTGCTGAACCAGAGGAGGACAGAAAGGTAGCTATGGGAACGCCAATGCCGGGAATGATGCTCTCTCTGGGAACCTCTGTAGTGTTCCTTCATTACTCTTCCTTATATTAGCTCTGACCTGGCTTAGCAGGTCACGGTGGAGTAATTAGCACAATAGCTAGCTCACCCTAATAACGGAATAGAGTGATTATAAGGGAACAGAGAAACATGATGTCATGAAGCTGTTGGAATTCCATTAGAAGGGCTTCGGACTGCAAATAAAATGGCAAAGGTCCAAAATTTACACTTATTGCAGCTGAGATAGGGAGTCCAATTAGAGTTTAAATTTATGGCCTGAGCCTGACCTGAAATTCAGGTGAGAGTTCTTTGAAGACAGGGTCCACTCGATCTTCTGAGACGCGTTTAAGCCTGAAGTACATGCAGTATAAGCTGGACGGTACGGCTGGACATTTCCTATCAGTCGATGCTGATAATTATTGATTGAAACTGCTGCTGTGCATGTTACTCAACAAGTTGTTGCTAGGTAACCATAAGTTACTCAACATGTTGTTGCTAGGTAACCAAAGAGTGAGTGAGCTAGTTGATGCCACTCCTTTTACTTACCTGGCTGTGAGAGGTTGAGCAGCTAAAGCCTTTTCTCTGCCTACATCCCCCAGAACGCTGTGCGGTTTTGAATCAGAGTTCAGTTAAATTATTAAATTTTAAATATATCACAATACTGTTATTGATTTATTGTCCAGTCCACATACTGCACAGAGAAAACCAAATCAGAATGTACAATACAGTTGTTCTAATGTATTTATTATAGTGTAACTAGAGGAGTAGATAGTTTAACTTGTTGAGGGAATAAAGTAACTAAGTAGAAGTTAATCAGAATGTAACAAGTGCACTGCATCACACATCCCAGAACATTTGGACATGACTCACCCTGCGGTTACAACATGTGACAAAAAGGAGCTGGAAGAGCTTAACCAAAAGCTAATTTTTTTTACTTAATCCTTACTTAAACTATGGTCTAAAAACCAAAGCAGTAAAATCATAATGAAAATAATATTAGGTTTACTTTGGCCTCAGTACCATGATTAAAGTTAATTAGCCGGGTTGGATCAGGCTCAGACATAATGTCTATAGGTTCGGTTTGGGTTGGACTTTTTAGGGCCAATATAAATAATAGTATTAAGCGTGACCCAACAAGAGCCTTCCTAGTCTATATAATCTCAAAGAAGGTGTGCATGGGTGCTATGATGAAGCACTAAGAGACTGGAATCTTCTTGGTGCTCTGGTCTTATCTTCCCTCTGCCTCAGTAGAATCAATAGGCAGCGCTGAGGTCAACCTCCTGGTCAAGAGCTGGAATTGAATAACCGACCGCTGAACAGCACACTTCATTTGGCTCCTTTGAGCCTCTTTTTATATGAACATGCACTCTGAACTTCTCATCCACACTTAATAGTATTAACCGTGACCCAACAAGAGCCTTCCTAAACTAACAGGGACCTCTAGCTACCAGCCTACAGCAGTGCTCACGTTTCAATTCAATACTTTGTTCCCCCAGGGTGAAGCTAAATGTTATAACTCATATTCTACAATTTTCAAAGAGTTGTTGTAGGTGCTGATGGCTGGATGTACTACAGTGATTCTGAATGGCCTTTGACCAAAGTGTTCATCATACACACTAGAGGGGTGGTGGGTAAAAACATAAGATTTTTCACATTATTTTGTGATAATACTATAACAAAAGTTAAGGGATGAAAATCTTTATTGCTTCTTTGCAATCTTTTTTAGATAACAGCATGGCATGTGACTGCATGGCACAACACAAATAATGCGCTTGAAAAACTTTTCCAAGGGGTGCTGTGGTGGCGCAGGTGCAAAGCACAATCCACATATGGAGGCTTTGTCCTCATGCCGGTAGTCGCAGGTTCAATTCCCGGCCTGGCGACATTTGCCGCATGTTTTCTCTCAATCCCTAATTTCCTGTCAAGCTACTTTCAAATAAAGGCCACTAGAGCCTCAAAAAATCTTTTAAAAAAAGAAAAACTTTTCTATTTGTAATATGCTTCTTCAGGACAACAATTACATGAAAAAGTGATTTTTATCACTAACCTAAACAGTAAATGGAAAAAACCTGTGGAAAAAAATAGTAAAAGTAACAATTATGTCAATGCAGTCAGATTTTGGATTTTTCAAACATCAATTGGAATTTATCGTTGTTACAAAAAGTTTTACCCAATTTCTAATAATGATTTATGATATCAATAAAGGATTCATGACATCAATAAAAGATATACACGTACTCATTGCTGATTCCTTGCCCCTTGACCTCTTTTTCTATTTATTTAATAGGGATTGTAGGTGCTATACTGAAAAAAGTTGTGCAAAGTTGTAAAGTGTAAAGTCTGTAAAGTTTGCACACCTGGAGCCTCGTCCACATGGAGACGCCAATCTTTGCAAACAATTAAGAAAAAATTTTCATCCACCACAGAAAATGCTGTAGCAGGTATGCTGGGGCAATTGGTGGCACTGTGAGACTACTGCAGAGTGACGCACAAAAACACCAAATGGCAACATGTTTGTTATTAGAAAAACATGGCCATCAGGTATATGCTGAAACATGAAACTAGCATTTGAAATTGTTACATACTGGGACCCGTTTTCAAACAATTACTGTTTCAGGTCCCCAAATGTCAGATCTGTGTGGACGCACAGCCTAAACCTAAAAAAAATAAAAAAATAAAAAAACCTTTGTGGAGTACACCTGATCTCCTTGGAGCCTGAATTTCTAATTCGCCATCACCCAGATCAACATGTACATCAATTTTCAAGTTATGCTAAAAACTGTGGATTTTCCACCACATGACATACATATTGTGGTCCAATTTATAATTTGGTGTCTCTGTGTGAAGAGAGCTGAATACATTCCAAAATAAAAATGAAGAACATTTTGCTTTAATCTCACAATTATGCACAACGTAGTGTTGGTCAATCACATAAAATCTGTGAAAACTGGATGAAAGTTCTTGGTTTGTGTGAAAAATCTCAAGAGCAATGAATGCTCTGGAAAGGTACTGCACGTGATTCAAATAAACCCGACCTAATCACAGTTCTTACCCATTGATTTTAGTTCATGCTTAAGACTTAAGAGATCTCAAATAGCAGCCCAGGGCATTTGTTCCTTTGTTTAATCTTTCCCAGATAGTGTGTGATTTATGTAGTTGAAAACAAATTAAAATGGAAACGGTGAGGCCTTCACTCTAATTGGTTTGTGCTTTATCGGTGAGATTGGCCGGGTTAAGCAAAGTGGGCCATTCAATCCTCACAAGAGAGTGTTTCTCATTAACTTATGGTCCTGGCCAAAATCTTCTACCTTCCTAACACCGGCTTAGATGGATTACAGTTAGTTCAAACTGGGCCTGGTGATTTAATTTGCTCTCCTCCTGCCCAATGATTTGTTGAGGCCCGACCCGGCCATCTGGCTGAGAGAGGCCCGGTCAAAACCAAACTGCTGTGAGCGATAATGTGTACGTTGAACTCTGAGGGTATGGTGCCTATTGGACCTATATCATTGAGGCCCAGCCCTCAACTCATGTCTGATTTACTGACCACAGGCTGTTCCTAATCCCTGCCTCTCTCTAGAGCCATCACACCATCCTGAGATGGAGGGAGGCGGTGGGGGCTTAAACGCTACTCGCTGTGGGAAGGCCAGCGAGAAGCCCAATCAGCTCAGTGCTGGAGGGGCAATGAAGCTATGTGGGCCAAGAAAAGACTGTCTTCGTTGAAGAACACTGTCTACTATTACCTACCTGACCAAAGGTACAACCATTTTCAGATATCACTGGAACAAGTGTGGAGAAGCCCTGGTCCGTGAAAACAATGTTTCTATTATTTCTTACATTGACAGGTAATGGTTCAAAAACAACAGTTAAGTTGTTGGTGTCTGTAACCTTACATTCCCTTACCTCCAGTGAGAAATGTACGTTTTTTTGTACATTAATCGGATTAATTGTGATGAAATTGGTCAGCTACTTTAGAATTCAATTAATCGTTAACTGGAGTGGACAGAAGAAAGAAAAGGTCATTTGCTAAAAGAACAGCATACTCAGAACCATAATTAAGCTTAAAATTGTATATTAATCAAATATACAATTTGTATTCAGGATTAAAAAACCCTTTGTCTGTAAATCTATTCTAGTCAAAACTTCTCATGTGGCAGTTTTAGCTTCAGCACAATGATTCTTAAAGAGCCATTGGCTGAGAACGAGACAGGCAATATGCTTTTTCCATATTTATTAAACACAACATCTATTTAATATCTTGTATATGGGGAATAGGTTTTGACAATTCTTTTCACCTCAACTTGACTACTTTAATCCAGTTTTTCAGACACAAAACAAACATGCACAGGCTTGTGTATGTTGCCTAATAGCTTTATAGGAATCCCATCCATCCATTTTCTGTTCACCCTTAGTCCCTTAACAGGGTCGGGAGGGTTGCTGGTGCCCATCTCCAGCTACGTTCCGGGTGAGAGGCGGGGTACACCCTGGACAGGTCACCA